>JAEAOA010001897.1:677500-722500 GCA_016746295.1 Potamilus streckersoni
TGTCTGAAGTGTTGAGATAACATTTTTACCCCATTTAATATGGTCCTTATGTTTAGAATTTAACTTCTTTGACCAATTTTTTTTTATGTAATTATTGGATGGCATACAACGTTCCACTCTATCCCCGGATGAACCAAGTGTGTCTTCTTTCATGTTAAAACATTGCACATAGGTCTCGTAAGAAGTGACAGTTCGTTTTAATATCATACAATCAAAATTCTCATTCATTTATTAATTCCATTGTTTTTAGAACGTTTATATTTATTCACTACCAAGTAAAATATATGGTACCTTATCGACGGATCTTAATGTCCGATACATGTTATAAATTTTGCTTTAAAGAATAATACATTTTCAACCTGATATGTCACTGATATCACTATTCCCAGCAAAACGTATGTTAATTTTCTCCATCGCTGTTCAGATCACTTCCAAAAATAATTACGTTCAGGAGAGATTTACCAGAAAGGAGGGGTTCTTTCACAATGTCATTGTCTTCCATGAAAATAGTTACTAGTCACTCAGTAGAAATAAATGATAAATGCAGTTGGTCTCATTTAGGCTTCGCCCATCTGACAAATGTTGTTTTTAGACATTTTCTAAGGATCTATATGTATCTGTTTGTGTATGTGTTTATATATATATATATATATATATATATATATATATATATATATATATATATATATATGCATGCATGCATGCATGCATGCATACATACATACATACATACATATATATATATATATATATATATATATATATATATATATATATATATATATATATTTGTTATTATGGCTATGAAGGTCGATATCTCAAAGAAAATGGTATAGATTTTAGAAAGGTTCACTCTGAAATAAACTATAGTTCTAGCTCATTAGTTTTCTCTTCAATCTCAGATCTAATTTCATTATCAGGTGATGTTAAAATATTTGTTTTGGAAAGTTGTCATAACAACCTATGAAGAACACGAATAGTCTTTTTTAAATACATAGGATGAAAATTGTTTATAAAAATATATGGTGGGTCATCGGTGATAGGAATTACTAAATGTCCATAACACATGCGTGCGCATACATACAAAGTTACACACATGCAGACATAAAAACACACAGTTATAATTACATAAAGACAAATATCCAAAACGAAAGTTGGCTTTTATTTATTTATTTATTTATTTATTTATTTATTTATTTATTTATTTATTTATTTATTTATTCAAAGCTTTCGCAACGGCACTAAAGTAAGCGCTGATTAAGATGTCGACCATGATTGCTCTGGAAGACAGAACAAAGAACAAAACCTCGATGTGCATACCCCAAGAAAACATGACAGAAATCAGGCGCGATGCAAGTGAGATCGATAACACGAAGAATTCCGTGAAATGCTTGACTAGTGTTTTAGCTTTCTCGATTATCTACGGACTCAGTTCTACGTTCACCCAGGTATAAGTCAATCAGCTTTTTAAGTATTACTATGTAAATACAAAGAAAATATATAAAATTCCTTTAATTTGTCCTGTCAAAGTTTGCAATGGCATATATACTCAATTTTCTAGATCCTAGGTTTGATTAAAATCATAAAATGGAAGCAGGACAACACAAAAAGACCAAAATCAACCATTGCTTTCACACTCTGCAAACTGCATGGATTTTCTTAGGCTTCGAACAAAAAAAACCTACTCTTTCTATCAAGAAATATTTGGATGTATTTATCTGAAATGTAATCCTTCCGTCTTAAGAATGTTCCAAAAATAACAGCGTTAACCCGAAAACTTGCTTGGAATGAAAAAAAATGACACTTTTTCAGTCACAAAGCCCGTGGTTTTAGCAGCATGATGCCCCAGTGCTAATCCTCATTATAAACTGTCACATAGCACTGAAAATTATTCAAGCTACGTTAAACACCCACACCCCACACACATCTTTTTGATGCATCCAGTTCTTAGTAAATTCATAAAATTTGTACAGATGTACTATACAAGGCTACTCATGGATATTACGTAATACCACCTTACACAAACGTGTAATAGGTGTCAATATGGGTAAATAGGTGCCCACAACACAGTTGTAAGTACCTAAACCATCTTAAAGCGGCGGAATCACTTAAAAATTACCTGTAGCTTCTGTACTCTTCAGATTGGCAGTACCTACATACTCTCGCAGATCACTACCATAGAGAAGACTTTCGGGCTGACCAGTGCCAGTAGTGGACTGATGGTCAGCGCTAATGATATTGGTTTCTCAGTCACTATCCTAGTAGCGAGTCATTTTCTACAGAGGTATGTATGCCCAATTAAAGGTATTTCTTCTATACATATTGAGTTAATTATATATTTCTCGAAGTTTTCCACCATTTTCATGAAACCCAACGCATTTATGTTTTGTTTTTGGCTAAAAAAAAGACCCCAACATATTCACCAGATCTAAGGCATAATTATAAGTTAAAATACCTTATTTTGTGAAGTCTGTGTGATGTGTGTGATTTAGATATTTAACGTGGCTTTAAAAATTTTTCATTCATGTCGCTACGATGTCTGCAGTGTGGCAATTTATGGCGATGTCTAGCACTGGGGCATCATGCCGCTGACATGTAGCATGATGTCCCACCCAGTCACATTATCCTGACACCAGGCCGACTAGTCCTAACACTAACCTCTTAATGCTGAACGCCAACCGAGGAAGCTGTTAGTACCATTTTTATAAGTCGTTAATATGACTTGGCGGTGGATAGAACCCATTACCTTCCGCATCCGAGGCGAACACTTTAACCACTAGGCCACCGAAGCGATCTAATGAAATCTAATGCATAATTATAATTTACAATAACCAAATTTAATGAAATCAAAACGTTATTAAAACTTAAAAAACAACATATTTATTGAAATCAAATACATTATTATATGCTTAAAAAACACCTTATTTAATGAAATCTAATACATTATTATAATTTAAAAACACCGTATTTAATGAAATCTAATACATTATTATAATTCAAAAACACCATATTTAATGAAATCTAATACATTAATATAAGTTTACAAACACCAGTGTTAATGAAATCCAGTACATTACTGTAAGTTTAAAAACACTTTCTAAAAGTAAATCTAATGCATTATTACAAGTTTCAAACCCAGATTTTCATTTAAATCCAATTTACTATTATTTAAGGTAAAAAGCACAATTTTTAATGAAATATAATATATTAGTATATGTTTAAAATCCCCAAAACATTTTGAATGATATCTAGTGCGTTATTGCATGTTAAAAACCACACCTTTTTCAAGGAAATCCTTTCTGCCAAGAGTGAGTGCTATCTGTAAAGAAGAAGAAACCTTATCTTGCCATGGAGAAGGTACATTCAAAATCTCGATTAAGCACAAAGGGGAAACATTTTCCCTTTTGTAGTGGTGTAGCAACAATTAAAGTGCGAGTCTCCATTATGCCGGGTTAAAATTTAACCTTATCTGCATTTATGGACAGTTGCATTGTATTGGAACCTAATTAATTAGATGACTACCGTAACCACATATTATTTTCCCATGCCCGTCAATTTGACAGTTTAAGTTTGAACGGTATTGCACAAAATGATAAATAATTGACCGCTTAGATCTATTTGAATTACGGGCCTGACAAAGACATACTAGGTTTTTCACATCTTTCAGATATGGGTAGGTAGCTACGACCCATCTACTTGATCAATGACAGCAGATGTGTCACCCGAGCTATCTCTAAGAAGTAGATTTTATCTTCTATAAAGGCCTAACTGAGAAAAACAATTATCAAAGACTTAAGGCATCTAATTATCAAAGACTTAAGGCGTCTAATTATCAAAGACTTAAGGCATCTAATTATCAAAGACTTGAGGCATCTAATTATCAAAGACTTAAGGCATCTAATTATCAAAGACTTAAGGTATCTAATTATCAAAGACTTAAGGCATCTAATTATCAAAGACTTAAGGCATCTAATTATCAAAGACTTAAGGCGTCTAATTATCAAAGACTTAAGGCATCTAATCCGAGTTTCTTCACACCCCGTTTTTGATATTTTTTATGTACATATAGTCTGAGAGTAAACGATTGTTGTCTTGAACAGCTTGACACGATCCTTTGCGGGAGAACGGTATACTGTGTCAAGTGATAAACAGGCTGACGTAGTAGACACAGTTCCTATTGAAGAGAGTGACTCCAGTAGTATCGGGTGGCTGTATAGCATATGCCACCTACACTATGTAGTCAAACCGGTCTGTTTACAAACTTGGTATTATCTTTCTTCTATATTGCAGTTGTTGGCATAATTATTCGTTAGTTTTTTTCAATTATTATGAAAGAGAAACAATACAAGTTCGTATGCGGTTGTTTTTCTTTCTTTTATTTTTTTCCTGCAGGTACCATATGCCACGTATTTTGGCCATATGTATTTTTATGGTCGGTGTGGGTTCTCTGCTCATGACGGTACCCCATCTCGTAAAGCCAACCACAATGCCGAAATCTTCACTTTCCGATTCGAGTTCAAGCATAAACACAACTTTCTCAGTTTTGTGCAAGCCAACATCCAATCAGGTATCGAGTAACGCATCATGTGACCCTGATG
The DNA here is from genome assembly GCA_016746295.1 of Potamilus streckersoni. NCBI lineage: Eukaryota > Metazoa > Mollusca > Bivalvia > Unionida > Unionidae > Potamilus > Potamilus streckersoni. Next base: position 682,099 of record JAEAOA010001897.1, read on the forward strand.
CACATAACAACTTTGCAGTAACAATGGATGGTAACGGATGGGTATGGACATTCCTATTCATCGCGATCCTTATCCAAGGTATGGCGAAGTCCCCTAGGGAATCATTGTCTAAAACATACGTTGACAACAATTCTGAAAGGAAGAAAACTGGGTTTTATATTGGTAAATAAATCTTTGATCTTCTAGGTATACATCTATTATATTTGTTATAACCTGTTTGTACGTCATATTTGTCATATATTCAAATCGCAACATCACTCGGCTATTTTAGTCGAACTCCTACTCCTCGGATGTAGTTGTAGGAATACTTCACACATGTTGAGAAACAAAAGACTGGCATTATTCCAATTGAGACTTTTTTTTGTAGTCATAGTGGCGTAATGCAAACAAAAATAGTTCCAAATATAGTTCTCGGTGGCGTCGAAATAAATCCGAGATTTATTTCTTGACTTGACGGAAGAATTGAGGATGTTCCAATTGCATCTAATTCTAAAATATTATAGAAACAATATATATATATATATATATATATATATATATATATATATATATATATATATATATATATATATATATATATATATATATATATATATATATATAATTGGTTTCCATCAGCACCTTTTTCTAAATTTCCCCTTTATAGTTCTCTAGTGCACTCTAGAAACAGAAGTTTTTGACCTATAGAAACAAAATTATCAAATAACTGATATTTTAATGCCAATGTTAAAAGCTACACCTGCAAAAAATATTTGTTACTGAACGTTTTCGCGAAGCAAATCGATGCTAGGAGCTTGTAAATTTGTATTCATTTCAAAGTACGTTTTCACAGTACCTTAATTTTATTGTTGCTACCAGTCCGACATATTCTCCTGAGATCAAGTTTATATTTTTCATGCTCGTGGTGTTCGCGGGTTATTTATTTACTATTTTGCGGAAGCCTGAATGATCCCAAATATGTGTATCCCCTCCCGCAGGAGCAAATATAACTTGCTATACAATTTTAAGGAACTTTATATAACCAGAAATAAATATTTTGGTACCCATGTTTAAAAAAACAACAACTCAGCATTAGTCTATGATTTATTCTATTCTATATATATATAATTCCACCGATATTTCAATTCATTCTCAGTTAAAGTGGACCATTTCAACCATTTATTTCTTGGTTTAGCTACGGCCATTGCTATTTATTGTCATGGACCTTTCTGGAAGAAGAGCGGCAGAGATAATAGCAGCGCTTCCTCCCATTCTTTCGTCTTTCACAATCTTCCCTCCACTTCATCACTTTAAAACCCTTTTGTGATCAAGGGATGTAACTTGGTTCACATCATCACTAAAACGTGTGTCGCGTAAGACATTGGGGGTCCTATTTTAGGGTCAAAGTCACTTCTTTATATCTCACGTTGCCACCACACATTTCCATTCACTCTGTATCTTTAAAGCCGTTCAAGGGATGAAACCTTGTATAATTATGGATCATTACTTGAAGGAGTATCGTATACATTACTGGTGGGGAGGGAAAACTGTCTTCAAAGTTAAAATCAATTTTAATATTCAAATCACATTCTCCCTTCCGGTGAATCATTTTAAATCTGCTTGGAATTAAAGAATGAATCTGTGAATTTATTCATAACCGATAGACGGTGTGGAGTGTATTTTTAAAGTCCATGTAATAGCTTAATGTTTTGTTTTCCATCACATTTGACCTTCCGTTGTATAAATTTTTATGTCGTTTGAAATTAAATATTGAAACTTGGTTTAAGTATACACCATCACAAAAAGGTATGACGTGTACCACTTTGGATTTCCTTTTTCCAAGGTCTAGGCGGCGGCTCATTATGTTAAGTTGTAATCGATCTTGCCCTTTTGCTCTATAATTATTAAGCCATTTGGGATGAAGACACGAGATTTGTTATTCTTGTAGAAAGTGTGTTGTACATCATCACTAGAATGTGAGTTGTGCATCATCACCAGAACGTGTGTTGTTCATATTAACAGAAAGTGTGTTATACATCATCACTGGAAAATACGCTGCACATCATCACTAGAAAGTGTGTTGTACATCATCACTAGAAAGTGTGTTGTACATCAACACTAGAAAGTGTGTTGTACATCATCACTAGAAAGTGTGTTGTACATCATCACTAGAAAGAGTGGTGTACATCACATTAGGAGTGCTGTCTCTAAAGACAATGTAACGACTCAGCATGTTTTTGTTTCCATCACCCTTTCACTTCAACATAACGTTCTATACAGTGCCATCTTAACATTGCAGGCTCTGGGTAAAGCAATACACTGGGGCCACCTACCGGCCCTACGATTCATTAACAATATCGGCAGCATGATGCCCCTAGAAGCGTAAGACCCTGGGCAACTGCCGAGTGTGCCCTTGCCTTAAGATGACACTGGTTTGATACACATATGCAGTACGATGTGTGTTCTGTATGGCATTGAGTGTCTTATGTTTAAGGTCAATATCAAGGTGCCTTACCTAAAAATACTCTAGCCATCTGAGATGAAGAGATGAACATTATTATAACTGTATATTATTAAAAAAAGGGTGGGGCATATTATATTGGGGTTCTATCTTCAAGGTCAAAGCAACAGGTTAATTCTTTAGATTTCAGTCACAACTGTTTAAGATTAATTGTGGAGCTTGCGATATATAAATATTGTCACTGTAATATATGTAGCCTTGCATGTTTGAGATCTTGTCAATGTCAAAGTAAATGTCAAGGTCATAGCCCTGTATCATAATAGTTTATCTCTTTTCTTCTTGATATCATACAACTGTTTGAGATACCAATATAATCCATGGTACACTTATGGTTCGAGATACCAATATAATCCATGGTACACTTATGGTTCCAGATACCAATATAATCTATGGTACACTTATGGTTCCAGATACCAATATAATCCATGATAAACTTATAATTCGAGATACCAATATAATCCATAGTACACTTATAATTCGATATACCAATATAATCCATGGTACACTTATAATTCGAGATACCAATATAATCCTTGATACACTTATGGTTCGAGATACCAATATAATCCATGGTACACTTATGGTTCGAGATACCAATATAATCCATGTACACTTATGGTTCGAGATACCAATATAATCCATGATACACTTATGGTTCGAGATACCAATATAATCCATGTACACTTATAATTCAAGATACCAATATAATCCATGATACACTTATGGTTGGAGATACCAATATAATCGATGGTACACTTATGGTTCTCACTTTGATGAAATCTCATGTATCACAATCGATTTCCTAATTACATCGTCAATGTCAAAGATCAAATTTTTTTTACCCCTTTTCTGCACTTTTTTTTCGAACGAAATTCAATTACTTTCGATATTTTTCTAGTAACAGCTGCCGTATAGGTCATAGTCAAATTTCAGGATTGTCATTTTTATGACCTCACCGTGTTAAACGGTGGATGAATATCTACTTTATTTGTTTACCTTTTGCTTTGAGGATGATGAAATAAAAAGAGTTAGGAAAAGAGAAACTAAGTAGATTTAATTTTCTTCCGAGCAATAAGTATCATAAAAAGAATTAAGAAACATTACGAAAAGTTTTTGCTTTATATTTTAATTAAAATTGTCTCTTTTCTCACTAGGTATTCTTTCAACATTTCAATTGTTTGGACCGTTCCTTGGCTTTACATTGGGAGGTTTAATCAGCTCTTTGCCGATCGACTTACAAGGTTTGTACCTGGAACCGAAAACAAAATTAACATTGTAACCTTTTGTATACTTACATCCTTCACCAGTATTGTTCTCACCAAGATGTGCAGTTAATCTGAGGTATTTTTTTACCGCATATTTATAAGAGGTCGGGACATGGGATCCTGCAATTCCACAAATGTACACATTCCTTTTGAAACTCATTAGACGATACTTTGACACACCGCTCTTTACCAAATGCAACGACGTATACGGGAGCGTCGATAAATAGTGTGACTGATGGTGACGGATGGTGAAAATGCTTTAAGCTATTTGGATTGGTTATTATTACAATTGAAAGTAATTTCAAAATGGAGTATTTTTGGTAGATCTAGTGCAGCTTACCTGTCACTGCTATTCCTATTGGTACCCAACAACCGTGTCCATGTAGCAATAGCAGCAGAATAATAACAATAATAATAATAATAATAATAATAATAATAATAATAATAATAATAATAATAATAATAATAATAATAATAATAATAACAACAACAACAACATTACTACTACTACTACTTCTACTACTACTACTACTACTACTACTACTACTACTAATAATAATAATAATAATAATAATAATAATAAGAAGAAGAAGAAGAAGAAGAAGAAGAAGAAGAAGAAGAAGAAGAAGAAGAAGAAGAAGAAGAAGAAGAAGAAAAAGAAAAAGAAGAAGAAGAATTTATTCAAGATGGACTTATTTTGGCCTGATATTTCCGGATACCAATTTTGCAGTCAATTGCCAAACATTTCGCAATGGCTGAATTATGAGGATTTATTACAATTTGTTAAGAACATAACAATTAAAATAGTGTATTTGAGGTTATTCATTTCTAGAAGATGTGATCTCGCCGTTAACTCCTAAGAATTGAATAAGAAGCGTACGGGAAAAGTTTAAAAGTGCTATTTCTGTAATTACTTTCAGAAACAACGCTGACACCTTATGATTCCCGTTGGCTAGGAGCATGGTGGTTGGGCTTTTTTATCATCGGGGGATGCTGCATCCTAACATCATTCCCTATTTGTATGTTCCCCAAAGGAAATCAGCATCCAGAAGCCCAGAGGAAGAGCTTTGAAAATGAAAACGTCCTCAAAGGAAATCAGCATCCAGAACCCCAAGATAAGAGATCTGAAAATGAAAACGAAGTGCGAGAATCACTCTGGAGAGTGGCGAAAGTTATGTACTTGTAATTATTTTGGTGCAAGAAAAATAATCAAAAGTTCTGTTTCAAAAAGAAAGAAATATTTGGAAGTGAGAATATATTCTTATATAGAATATAGTTGTTTTTTTATAAAAATTAAATAAATCTCAAATCATAATATTTTTACATTCGATGATACTCTGGATACTTGTACCACAATGAATAAATGAAATTTCGTTTGATTAATTTATTTCGATTCCGTGTGTTCAGTTTGATGGGTGGGTGGGTTCATAGGTAAGTAGGTACTCTCTCTCTCTCTTTCTCTCTCTCTCTCTCTCTCTCTCTCTCTCTCTCTCTATATATATATATATATATATATATATATATATATATATATATATATATATATATATATATATATATATATATATATTGTTTACTTGCTTGATTGATTGATTGATTGATTGATTTTTGTTGCAGATTTTCCGAGATCTTCTGTCAGAATTTTCAAAAGCACAGTGTACACCCTCACAGTTCTTGGAGGTATTACATACGTTTTCGCTTTCATCACACTGGGATCATTTGGACCAAAATATCTCGAACATCAGTTCAGCCAACCCACCTACAGAGCTAATATCATTTTGGGTATGTTGGTAGAAGTCTCCTTGTCTATAAATCCGAGAATGTCCCACCCTGAGTGTATAAAATAGTAGCATGACTGGTTACCGTATTTACTACGCAAAAACTCTCTCAGAAATTCTAAGAGTATAGATCCAAAAGGACCAACATAAAGTTTTATGTTCATTTTAGACGATGCTCAATGAGTCATCGGATCTAGTTATACTCTTTTCATTCTACTCCTGACATGAAAGGAATGGCGTAGTTTTTGATTATGTGACAACATGAGATTGCTTGCGATTTTCTTAGCTGAGTCTGTATTATACACGGATAAAGATGGCAAATTAAATTTATCAATAACATGAACGTGTTTCTCGGTTATAAGTAAATTACACAGAGCCCTCCTAGATGAATAAAGATTTATTTATTACCCCACTCCTACGAAGTCAACTAATCACTTAAAGCTAATTCTTACATATCTCTGTTTATCCCTTATTGCTTTATCTATTTATTATATTCTCCTTACATAACTATGAGCCCTTTACTAGTCACCTCAGTTCAGGAAATAGTCCTCAAATTATCTTCTGTGGGAACGACGTCACTGGTGTGTGATCACTTGCTAAAGACACATCTTTAAAGTTTTCTGGGCTATAACACTGGCGTGCCGACATTCGATGCAATGAAACAAAACGATGAAAATCGTTTGATTTTAGTTTTTTGCAACCATAACTATCTTTATTCATCGTGATTTTACGAAGTTATTATGACGTAATAACAGCCACTGGCTTCAGGAAGCGATTGTGACGTAGTAGCAGCCCCGTGCTTTAGAACAGTATAAAGTGGCCGTTATTTACATCCGAGCTTTTTATTGCATGCCAGTGGAAAGGCCGAGAATATTCCGATTGGGCCTGCCAAGCACAAAAATCGCGCGGAGTGCCAAACAGAAAAACCAACGGAAGTGACGCAGTGATGAAAAAGGACATAAAAGTAAATGGTATTTTTTTTTTATTTCGATTCACAGTATTCATAATAAGAGTCGAAAAAGCATCTTTATAAGACGGATTAAAACAACAATACCACCTTGCACACATCCATACATATGTAATACATTTAGGGTATTTGCTCTTTGTATTTACATTCTCGGTATTTTTTGTTAGATTTGAGTGATTAGTGGTTGATTATGGGTAGTCGATGTTGGGAAGATAATTCTCAAACCGAGTAATCACCTAATTTGTAGGTGCATACATTATTGTGCAATGTATTTGATAGACTTTTGGATATAATGGATTAGATTCGCAAAATGGGCCCTCCCTAATGATTTAATAAATGTAATTATCTGGATATTTTTGGGTGTTCGTGCTTAGTAATTTTTGAGAATTATTCTTATATAAAAACTATTGAATATTTATACATTTGAATAACCCGAAAATAACTAATGTTACTTCGAGTTGTTTAAATACAATTCGAATACTTCATAAATTTACGAGATGAATCTATAACGATTCGATGAAAATAGAGACCTTATTTACACAATCAAAGTTGGGTTTTAAACAGCACATGGTAACTAAGTGTGTGAAGTAGCTATTTTGAAATCAACTACAGGAAGGACAACAGTTACTATAAGTCTGAAATCGCTCAAAAATTCGAAAGTAGTTAAGAAAATGTTGCAGATGGCTGAATACTAAGGTTTCAGCTGAATGTCGATGCCTTAATTGCTTGTAGATTAAGCATAAAGACGTAAAAATGGCATACAGTTGCCTTCTAAAAGATCAATCAAATTAAATGGGACATAAAGAAAATAATAAACTTTGAATTTAACGAATCGGATCAGAAGAATCTGAACAATCTATCCACAGATTACACAGGCAATGGAAAATTATGCTTATCTAAATGCGAGCTGATATGCACTATCTTTTCGAGACATATGGAACGACAGAAAGCCTGACAAGATACGGAATGGAAACTTTTAGAACAATAGTGGCAAACATTTACTGGAAATGAAAAAAAAACATAAAATACTTTTAAATTCACTCTGAGAAAACTGAATCAGTAGTGGAAAAATTTGACAAACTCTGCGCACTTAAATGTGGAATTAAGTCACAAAAATGAAAGCAGAAAACGGTTTGATGTTTTGTAAAACTACTTCAATGATGTGAGTAGACTCACTACAGTAATATACATGACTCTGAGATGAGCAGGACCCCCCATTTCGTAAAACAATAGACCAGTCTATTCGGGTATATAATATTAGATATATCTGGAACAATCACATTCAAAGTTGACGAAAGTGACAAAATGTTAAATTATAAAAGCATTTTCAGCCTAGGGCGAATTTCTAACTTCACCGAGAAAATGTTCAAAATTAATCAAGTAACACTAGGTGGTCTTGCTGTTGATTAACTGGAAGACTTGAATGAAGTGAATATAGAGGACAGGTTTTACGAGCAAGTGCTCCCCTGTATTAAAAAAATGATGCTGTATACGAAATTGAAAAGGTTTTGAAGAGCACGAGAACAAAAGGTGAAACGTATGTACAAGTAAATTGGAAGAGATAAGATAAATCATTTAATAACTGTGAGTTAGCAAGATATATAATTCTCTAAAAATAGAGGTTTAAATTTTATTACGTAGATAATAGTATCAAGGAGCAAGAAACGTTGAATATCTTTTTAAAAAATGTCAATGAATTTATAAGATGTAATGGATATGAGTTCAACAAATATGTATGTCACGCGAATTTAAATTGATCATAAGCTAGAGAAAAAAAGAAGAAATTACATCAAAGTTATCACAGATAAAAAGCGAAATGACTAGTTAGATCAGAAGACAACCGTGTAGACGAGTGGAAAGAAACAACAATACTACCTCACAAACAAGCTGAAAAACGTAGAGCCAAATTTAGTTATAAAGACTATTATTGGATGACTTAGCCGGTTAAAAATTTATAATTGCTAGCGAGTGAACTTTAAACTGACAAAATTATTAACAAGGTACGGTCGAGCACAAAATATAATATGCATTACCGTTACGTGTCTTGGCTCGTACAAAAATATCAAGAAAAGAGCGAAGACAACAAGCTATATAAAATTTGACAAACTAATTTATTTCCCTAGAAAAACAAGGTAAAAATATGAAAAAGGACTTACGGTTTACGAATCAAATCCAAAATTAATCCTAGAACTAAAAATATTAGTCTCATCAATAAAACGTCCTAATCACAGTTCGAATCCCAGTGAAATTCAAGATGGAAGGCAATGACGTCTTTGATAATGTCAACAATTTCTTGTTGAATCACAAAGATTAATATTCCAGTTTAGAATTCCGAATAATTTCAATAAATGCCTTTGTTAAATAATTTTGACGAGGAACACTTGTACATTTCTCCAGGGAAATGAACCACTAATTCCATAAGATAAAAAAATTCAACTCAAACTGGTCACAACAAAACATCTTTGAGCTTCAAAGGTTTAAAACACAAATTAAATGATTCTTATTATAATATGAAATATAAGATTAACAAAAGCGCAAAACAGATTCCCGGATGGGGTAAAAAATTCATCCCACTGGGAAAACCAGTTACGTATACGTAATTTAATTACTTGTGTGTTAGTTTTAAATTTCTTTTTTATTTTATTTTTATTTCATTACATGTTACTGGGTTTGACTTTTTTTCTTCGGAATATTCAGTTTTCTCTTTTGACTGATAAACGCATTGCTATATTGTATTTTAGCTGTCTTAGTTTCTGACCTTGATTCAGAGATTGGTAAACACGGTGAAAACCATTGGTCGTAATCAATGTCATTCTTGGCTTCCGTGTCAACTCTGTTTTGTAAACAACTTTGTATTTTTTAATCTAATGGTAAAATTCGTTCAGTACTATCGAACCCGTATAGCAAACGTGCTAAATGACATATTATTTTGCTGCGTTGTTCAAAATAAGTGACCACGTGGGTCACCATGTGATCTAAAATTGAGGGTTAAAACAGATGTTTTGAAGTGGATTTAGTCAGTCGTAATTTACACCTTTAGAGCTCAGGTTGCTTTTAATGTTGACTCCAGTTTGATACAAAATTCTTCTATTCTTTGGATTTAATAATTTATATTTTCGAAAAATACCAGTTAGCATCAAGAGTCTTGCATGAAGACGTTTAGTGGCAATTATTTGGAAATCTAAAGCCGGAATATTTTATTCGTGATTCAACAAAGATTGTTGACACGACAACACAATATATAGAAGACGTCTTCGGCTTTCATATTGGAACTTCATCGGAATTCGAAATTAGATTCGTTTAGAAATATTTAGTGATAGGACTTGTATAATTAAATTCCAGGATTCATTTTTTGATTATATTCACAAACCGTAAGTCCTTTTTCCTATTTTTACCTTGTTTTCTAAAAAATAAATTATTTTGTTAAATTTTACAAAGCTTGTTAACTTCACTCTTTTCTTTCGTTAATTTTGTACGAGCCTATACGTAACACACATGATTGTGTTCAGACTGATGATAAACTCTCGTCAAGATACTATTGTGTGTAAAAAACAATAATACGGTTCGGTTTGTTTTAAAGTTTAGCAGCAGTGTAGTCTAAGACTTGATGTTTGGCACTGCAGTCTATGATATTTCCTCTGAAATTAATGAACAAAGCAATCGCCACGTCGGTTTCGAATCCAGTCGCATAATTGAACGGTTGGGATGCAGGTTCACCTTGTCATCTCCCCGTGACCATTAAAGCCAAGTCAATATTGGAAGTAAGGTCGATTCCCTACCCCACAACTTGCAGAGTCTCTAGATTTCGATCCTCTAATAGAACAAGTGGCCAGGCTGACATACTTGCTAGAATTCAACAGGTATGTTTTACGTATCTATGTATAAACCATACACACCATTATCATGTTTGTGATGTGCTAAAGGTCAGATATTACTGTACTATGCTATAAATAAATGTAATTAAAGAAAGAGCTCATAACCTTCAAAAACTACAGAGCTATCTGCTTTGAACACTTGTATATTTCAGACACATATCAATTATGGACAGATGTCAATAGTGGGCACCTGCCTATAAGGACACTTGGATGCTGCATCTCATTGCTGAAAACTGTAGAGTTTATCACAATATAATTTTATGTCATTGTATATTTTGTACAACGATTTAAAATTAATTTTAGTATTGTGAGTTTGCAGTATTAGGACTAGTGATCATGCTTTGCATGGCTGCGATATAATTTCCCTAAATTAGTCCTAGTGCAGGCCATGTACATTGACTTTTTGTACCTGACTCACCTGTCTGTTTTGGCTGATTGACATTAGTATATCATTTGGATTTTCTGTTATCATTCCTTATTTTCTGTTTTGAATGTAACCTGTATTTTACTAGTTGAGATTTTGTGTTTATTTTTGTTGTAATATGTTTGTTGATATATTTGTGTGTAACGATTGTACTAAGTTAACACATCAAATTCTATAAGGAAGTAGAAATACGCTGTCGATATTCTCCATCAAACCACCTGCTGAATGAGCAGGCTCTTATGTGTTGGTTATACAGCATTAATTCGTTCTAATACGTTTGGTGATTTGTTAGTTCAATAGTTAAAATATTTTGCAATGTCCATATATTGTAGTAGTGATATTTTAATATCACGGTGGTCGAATGGTTATCGCCTTCTAAGCAGTAGCATGGTCCATTGGTCCCAACACCATTCTTTAATATGGTACACGACTTTGGTCCTGGGATTCAATTTTATATCAGTTTTGCACATTAATTCCAGAAAAGGTCCAGCTGTGAAATATTAGTATTGCCAAAGTACAGAGTAGGGAAATAATGGCAGAGTAGACATTTGAACTAATCATTCAATCATGTTAAATTTTAGTACTTGACCAGATTAATCGTTATTTACCAACCAATAAGGAAGTACGCTTACTTTGAGAAATAAAATCAGCCCCTAAACCAAATCGAATAAAATCAAATCTAAAAAGCACGTTCATTTTTCTCTTTCTGTCTGTCTGTGTCTTGTACAGAGCTGGTTAATCGATGCTTTCAAGCAACTTCTTATTTTAGCACCGTGTATATGGACTAGGGGTGGAAGTAGCACAATATTAACACAGTTGTTTTTCTCAGGAGGACAGAATCTCGTCACCACCGTCATTGGTACTATGCTGGGCGGAATCCTCGCACTGCGCATGCGCCTGGACATGATTGGTTGCTGTAAATTGGTGATACTGACCAGGATAGTATGCATCGCTCTGACCGCCTTCAACTACCTTTTTGGATGTGATAACCCAGACATCCATGGATATCACGATACTAGGTAAAATGTTTGATACGCTTTCTGCTTCACAAAGCGACCTAAAACAAAATAGAGACCAGACAGTGAATCAAGAAGCAAGGAATTAATAATCATTGATGTAAACAAGGTGAAACAATCTTCCGTAATTAAAGTGATTTCATTAATTCGTGAGAAATTGATAATATTGCATTGGCACTTCATATACAGAATACTACTTTGAGTTTACATTAGTCGTGCTTTATGTAGGAGGTAGTCAGAAAAAAGAAAAACAAAATCATTCTGAGAATTATCTAGAAATGTTAGCTAAACAAGTTTAATGATATATGGTATAGGAATGTTCTCTAATTGAAAATATTCTTACAGCTTTGGTAACGGCTCTTTGAACTTAACCTGTGACTGTGAAAGTCAAGGTTTCCTTCCTGTGTGTGTCAAAGACGTAGGGACTTTCTTCTCTCCGTGTCACGCAGGATGCCAGGCGGTAACAGAACAGGTTTGCATCTACGATATTTACGCACTTAAATTCCATCTTGGATTGGATTATGTTGCCCTTATAAACTCTTGTACACATCCTGTAGTTATAGTCTCCTTTTTATATAAAATGTCCGCTCTTTCAAGTCAGCTGCTACTGAATTACCCTGTTGATTTAAGAAAAAAACTTAAAAATTTTAACCCATTTTCTTATTGTTACAATGCACTCAAGTGTAAACCATCATTTTCTAAAGATATGACGTTGTTAAAGTGTCATTATTATTAATGTAGGGGTACACAAATTGTTCGACAGCAGGAGAAGCACCAGTGAGAAGTGGAATCTGCGATACCGGCTGCAATTACTTGATTCCTTTTGTTGTCATCAACGCTCTAAATGCTTTAATTGGAACTGTCGGAATCGCTCCTACTTACGTCATCTATTTACGGTAGGTGGTTACATGCCTTTAAATTTTTTTTAAATGACTAATAAAGTAGTTATTTTTGAAAATATTTAGATATTACTGAACTAAGAATAAAATGTGTTTTTATTTTTAAACATTTGTTTGTCATTCCTCACGATCATTACACTTAAGGATATGGATTCAAACGCCAAGTTACACGTTACGTCATTTAGTAATTTGCTTATTCGGATATTTGGAACAGGTTGTGTTTTTATAAACCGAAATAAATTTACGCTAAATTATTTTTTTATTGTATGCTTTGGAAAATTTAGTGATTGTCGGTAATGATGTTGAAATTAGCAGCAAAGAATCATATCTCTAAATTGTTTGATGTCGGTTTGCAGAACACACACACACACACACACACACACACACACACACACATATATATATATATATATATATATATATATATATATATATATATATATATATATATATATATATATATATATATATATATATATATATGTGTGTGTGTGTATATATATATATATATATATATATATATATATATATATATATATATATATATATATATATATATATATATATATATATATATATATATATATATATATATATCGATTTCTTTCTAGATCTGTTGAAGATAGGGACAGGTCACTCGCCCTTGGTTTTGCCTCCCTGCTTTTATCTGTTCTTGGTGAGTTTGATACAATTTTGCAATTCCAGAATATTGTTTTTATATTAAAAACTACGTCATTTATAATTTTAAAAAGTGGGCATTGTCGCATTTTGTTCACTAATAACGAGATATACCATTGTGTTAAATAATATAGCGATTATCAAATTTTACAAAACACAAGGACGTGTTAGATCCCGAGGGCCAAGACTCTTTCCCTTGTGCTCAGTTGCTAAATGTGTAATTTAGATTGGAATATCTTTCGTCCCATGAAGCGTTGAGAAAATCTTTGATGGTGGTAAAACAACCTTAAATAAGTAAGCCGGGAAACAAAAGGCATTTGTAAATTTCATCATAATACGTGAAATTAGGAAAAGCTGGAAATTTCTTGGTAGTAAAGACACAAAAGCGATGAGTTTCTACAGTTAAATATTACATGAAGCTATTGTTTCGATTGTGAAGCATATGCGAAAATATGGATTACTTTTTCGACGGCGTTGTTGTCGCTGTTGTTCTTGTGGTGGTGTGAACGTAAAGTTTCTGCGTTTGGTTTATTTGTCTTGGATTGTACAACTAACGAAATGTTAAAACAAGTGAAAGTGACATACTTTCACGTTGCATAGAATACGATAAGATTTTGCATTTAATTAAATGACTATGACACATTCCATGCAATCATGAAACATGCTGGGCAAATTCATCGGGCTTCACTACTTACCACGGGCAAACGTAGTTTACGTTGACGTTTTCTTTTCATTCTCCAGCGATTCATCTAGTGTTTGGTATTTAGCCCAGGTTCTATGACATCTTTGTGGCTATACCCATATTGGAAAGTACTACTGATCGTAATGAAAAGCATCTCACAGTTACCTATATTTCAGACGCCAGCAAGTAAGTTATGCACAGTAAGAAGCATGACGAATGTATTCATCTTAGAGGGTACTATTCACTCAGGGCAAAAGTATGTCACATTTATCGTCTTTTTCTTCTTCAACGATTAGATTACGTTAGGTGTCTCTGACACTGTTATAAGGAGAATCATACAAATTTATGTACAAATCTAGCAATTGCTGCCAGTTTTTACGCGACAGCATAAGGTAATGTTCTCTTTCTACATCAGTTCCTGGGACACTTGTGCATACATTGCTGTTTGAGGTTTCTCCGTTATAATTTAAAATACTCCTTTGTGATGTATCATTGTTATGTATATGTAATTTAATTACTTGTGTGTTAGTTTTAAATTCTTTGTTTTCTATTTTGTTTTTATTTCATTACGTGTTGTTGCAATGATAACTTTATTCACTGGGTTTGACATTTTCAGGAAAATTCAGTTCAGTTCTGTTTTGACCTAGTAAATACATACAGTGTATTTTTAGCTGACTTAGTTCCGGATATTGATTTAGAACTGGTAAACAAACTTTTTAAAATTATATTATAGTGAAAATCATTGGTCGTAATCAAGACCATACTTGGCTTGCGTGTCCGTTCTATATAAACAATATCTTTTAAATTTTTATTCAACTTTATAGATTCGTTCAGTAAAATAAAATTTAGTTCATGGCGTACGTGACAGCCAACCTGTGGTGTTGCTACGCCGTTCAAACTATATGACCATGTGACCCCATCATGTGATCTAAAATTGCGAGTTAAAACTGATGTTGCATTGTGATTTCAGTCAGTTGTAATTTATATTTTCGTGCTCAAAGGTATGTTTTTGATGCTATTTTGAATCGAGATTTTTATTTAAAATAATTTTTTCCCTAGAGACTATCTAGTCCTCATCAAAAGTCTTTGACAATGACATTTACTGAAATTATTCGGAATTCTAAAGCCGGAATATTAATTTTAGTGATTCAACAAGAAGCTGTTGACACGATAGCACATAACAGGTTATAGAAATCGTCATCGCCATCCATCTTGAAACTTCATTGGGATTTGAATTTTGATTCAATTAGAACTTTTAGTGTTAGGACTTTAATTTAAATTCTAGGAATAATGTTGGGATTACATTAAAACAGTAAGTCTCTTTTCATAGTTTTACCTTGTTTTATAGGGTAATACATTATTCTGCTAAATTTTACAAAGCGTGTTGGCTTCACTCTTTTCCTTGCCACTGTGTACGAACCTACACACGTAACAAATAAAACTTGGTACGTTTGTCCTTTAGACATATGGATTTTGGTTAAAATATTTCAGAAAGTTATTTTGTTTTTGAAATTTAAATTTTCCAAGTCTTCAGAAATAAGTTAAATCCCAAGTAATACATCACAATTTGTTTGAAATCTTTAGTGAAATCAACAGGCCTTTTCAGCCTTTCTAAAACTCAATCTGGCACAATTTTAAAAATTCAAACTTTCTGATAAGCTTGATTTAAAATTATTGTCTCTTCCTACGTGTACCTATTGTAACAAGAAAGGACACATCATTTCTGTTTGCTTCAAATTGAAATATTAGCATCTAAATCAAGATAGACCTATCCAAATTACTATAATTATTTAGAAGTCAAGGTCATGGTCATTTATTGAAAGCAATACATTTGTTGGGTATAAAAACCCCAGTCTGATTTTGTAATGGAGAATTATGAGTCATTCATGTCGAAGGGTTCTATATTATTCATATAGTGATTGGGCCAATCCTATCCCTATCAAAATTTTAAGAGATACAGCAGTTTTAGAGAGTCATTTATTATCAGTTAAGTTTCCTTTTTCTGAGACGTTTATTATAATGGGAGTGTACTT
Source organism: Potamilus streckersoni (assembly GCA_016746295.1). Taxonomy (NCBI): domain Eukaryota; kingdom Metazoa; phylum Mollusca; class Bivalvia; order Unionida; family Unionidae; genus Potamilus; species Potamilus streckersoni. The sequence continues at coordinate 698,216 of JAEAOA010001897.1, forward strand.
ATTCAGGAAGTTGAGTGCGGATTTGTTAATGATCTTCTCCATTCTATAAATTTGTCATCAGACTTAGTCTCGGGACCTGTGACAGCCGAAACAGTGTATTCTTTACCCGTTCAGGGCGTTCATTTTCTACTGGGAAACGACCTAGCTGGAGATAAGGTTGTGGCTAATACACATGTAGCTGACAAGCTATATTTGAATCAGAAAGTTATTCCAATTGAAAATGAATTCCTGATTTATATCCAGCTTGTGCAGTTACAAGAGCTATGAGAAAGAATGCCCTTGCGAATGATGTTGATCAGGAAAGTATTCCTTTAGCTGATACATGTATTGTTTACGTTTTTGATGAGATCGCTTTCACTCCTTATAAATCAAAGGGTATTGATTTCAGTTATCCTCTGTTAACTACTCATTCTTTTATTCTAATCAGGGTTACAAACGAAAATTGAACAGGAAAAAGATCATGAGATCACCTGATTGTTTCAGTGGGCAATTAGTGTCACTGAAGCCACAGAAGTATCTGTTATTTCGTTAAAAATGGAATCTTTATTAGATAATGGAAACCTCCTGTGGCACTTGCTGGTGACGAGTGGTCAGTGAACTACCAAATTGTAGTTCTAAACTCATTCAGACAAAAAATTCCAAGTCTGGCTCACGAAACTCCTTTCGTTAGTCATTTAAGGATTGATCAGACTTATAACAAGATTTTTAATCACTTTTATTGGCCAAAAAATACAAGTGATGCTTATAAATACTGCAAATCTTGTCATACTTGTCAAATGGTAGGAAAACCCATTCTGAAGGAACTACGTCTCATATGACACACATTCCTACATTTGAGGAACCATTTAGCAGAATAATGGTAGACTGTGTCGGTCATTTATCTAAGACCAAGCCAGACAACCAATACTTTTTGACTATAATCTGTGCTTCAACAAGATTACCAGGGAGAATTACTTTGAGGGATATTAAAACTAAAAGATAGTAAACGTTTTGATAATGTATTTTTTTATTTTTAAAACTCAGTTTTGCACTCCCAAATTTGTCCAATCTAATCAAGGGTCAATTTTAAAGTCTGGAATGTTCCAGATAATTATATTTAAATTTGGTATTTAGTCATTAGAGCCAAAAGTGAAATTACTGTTCTACAGAAGTGCAGTGGAGAGTACTTTTGAGTTTTCAGATAGAATTCTGTCTCTCTTGTTCATTCTTCAAAATTTCTTCAGATTAGTTATAAAAGTCCTAATAGTTCTAATGGGATGTAAATAATTATAAGGAGTAAATCGAGAGAGAGAGAGAGAGAGAGAGAGAGAGAGAGAGAGAGAGAGAGAGAGAGAGAGAGAGAGAGAGAGAGAGAGAGAGAGAGAGAGAGAGAGAGAGAGAGAGAGAGAGAGATAAACATACTAATCATGCAACAACCAATTTATGTGTACTTCTTTCCTTCAGTGAGGATTTAAGCGAATGAATTCAGTCGTACTCTATTGATTTGGGAGTAACAAATTTTCGGAATTCATAAACTATGAATAATCTGGACCAAAAACGTTTACATTTGCAACAACAAGACAAGAATGATCTGAAACAGTTAAGACTTGAATATGAGCACTTATTTCCTTATATTCATAAAGGAACAAAGAAAATCTTCAATGACGCTGAAAGTGTAAATTTCGCACCTGTGAAACAACAGCTGTACAGGTTGAACCCTATCAAGCACGAATGCTTGAAAAAGAGATTTAGTATTTAGTAAAAGTGACAAGAGTTAACCATTTTCACTATTCCGAAACCAGATAATACTTTCCGCATGTGCACTGATTACAGAGAGATGAACAGTGTGACTTAAAGAGATTCATTTCCATTACCAAGAATCGATGACCGCATTGAAAAATTAGAAACGCAAAGTATTTCCCCAAATTTGACATTCTAAAAGGATTTGAGTAAATTCCAGTGATGGAAAGAGAAAAAGGATATTTGTGACTCCAGATAGATTTTATCAACATAAAGTGATGCCGTTTTGGACGATAGGTTTGCCAAGTACTGTTCAGCGTTTAATGAACACAATTGCATCTGATTTATATAATTGTGATGCTTACGTCATATGATGTCATCATCTACGAGACATCTGGAAAGAACATTTAGCGACAATTCTGAAATTATTTGACACACTCACTGATGTAAGGCTGATAATTAATTCATTCAAAAGTGAATTTTGGCCTGCTTGTGCAACGTTTCTAGCACATATCGTGGGACATGGACAAGATACACCTTAAGATGCTAAGGTCAAGCCTGTCTCCGAATTCTCTGTGCCTATCAGTAAAAAGGAACTGACGACATTTTTAGGTATGGCCGGATACTATCGGTAATTTCGTTCCAATTTTTCTAATATTGCTGAAAACCTGTCAAATGTATTAAACAAGAAAAACTACTTTCATTGATCAGACAAATATCATGAGGCTTTTGATAATATAAAGGCCATAATTAGGAGTGCACCGGTTCTTGCAGCTACAAATACGAGTCAGTCATTTAAACTGTATGTTAATGCAAGTGATGTTAGGTTTGGAGCAGTTTTGATTCAAGAAGATTAAAATTGTGTTGATCATTCAGTGTGCTATTTTCTTAGAAATTAAATAATAAATAATTTCACAATCAAGAAGAAATATTTAGTTTTGATATTAGCATTACAACACTTTAAAGTGTATATTATTTAAGCTACTTCTCCGATTATTGTGTTTAGTGTTCATCGACAAGATGAAAAACGAAAATTAGAAATTATTGAATTGGATAATGATATTGCAGGAAATATAAATATTGATATCAGGTACATCACGTGGATAATAAAATTTAATAGAAGATACACTTTCAGGTGTATAGAAATGTATTGTTTCATGTATACTTCGTGGCATTCACAAGATTTTGACTTATATTATTTTTTACCCCATGTATATTATATGACATACAGTTAAAAGATAGCTTTATTATACAAATCTTTTTTTTGTGAGAGGAAGTGTTATCTGTATTTAATTTAATTGTATGTGTGCTAGATTTTAATTTTCTTTAAATTTCATTACATGTTATTGTAACGTAGCATTGTATGCTGGAATTGACCTTGACTATGTCCAAAATTGAAATATTCCTGCTTGACCAGAACGGCTTTTTATTTTTTTTTTCAGTTTTGTGAACAACTAATAATAGCTTCATTATTCACTATGTGTTTGAGCTTATTAACATAATCATTATTCAGGTAAACAATAATACGTAAATTGCCGATCAAGGACATTTGGAGATTCCTAAGTGAATTTTATAGGCTGTTGTGTTGTAAATAAAAAGGTTCGTTAGATCATTCTAGAAGGTTGTTTTTCATTATATAATGGTTGTTTTTAAAAAATTGTAACTTTGTCCTGAGGTCAAACAGAGAACTATATCATCGTGTGACTGTGAGGATTTTACCAGTCGTGCATTAACAACTAGCACTATAAGTTGTATTACGTTGTGATCAGTTTGGTCTGAATTTTATTTCCTTTAACTTTATGAATTTAATTTATTATTTTCTCTGGAAATACAAAAATGTTGTGGTAAAATTCTTGGATAAAGACATTCATTGGAATTAATACTGAATTCAAACATGGAATAATATTTATGTCATTCAACAAGAGACTAATGACACATCAGCAGTTTGCAGACCACAACAGACATGACATCCCATTAAATTTTGTATCTCTTAATGAAATGAACTAAGTTCAGTTCAGGACGTTTCATCACTAGTACATGAGTCAATAATATTTGGATTATATTTGGAATCTATTTGAATTCGTTTCAGAATACCGCAAGTTCTTATTTTCATTTTTCACTTTGTATTCTAGGGAAATGAATTATTTGCTAAATTGTACAAAGCTTGTTGTCTTAATTCGTTTCTTCTGCTTATTTTAATAGCACGGACTCGTAAAACTATATTTAATATCACTTTGTAATATATGATATATGACACTACTTTGTACTATATATTACTATTTTATAATATATCACATGCATATATATATATATATATATATATATATATATATATATATATATATATATATATATATATATATATATATATATATATATATCACTGTTATAATATGCTATATTTACTACTATTTGGTATTATATATTATAAAATACTACTTTATTATGTACTATATGTAATAATACATTGGAATATCAATGTTACTACTTTATAAGATTTTAAATATTATGCTTTCAGTGCTTTTGCCAGCACCGATCCTCATCGGCAATATATTTGACTCGGTTTGCCTGGTGTGGGGAGAAAGCTGCGGAGTGAAAGGGGCCTGCACTCTGTATGACTTAACGCGAATGAGGCTCAGGCTTGTTTCTATTGACAGCGGTCTACGGGTTCTTTCGGGTTGCCTAGCCTTATTCGCCTTAGTTTTCGCCTGCCGACAGAAAAGACATGAAGATCAACTTGATAAAAGGGACGAACCGTCCATCCAATTGCAGGATACCAGCATAGTGCATTTGTAATACATACTATTTCTTTGATTCTCTGTTTATTCGGTTTATTAAATCAATGCCGTCGGGTTACAAAATCCGTGCACTTGAAAATCCACTATTTTGGTCAGAATTAAAATATAAAAAGTCATAACAAAGCATCTAAAAAAGGAATCAGCCTTGTCTAATTTTTGTTTGGTTTTCAAGTAATTTGCCGTAATATTGAAACAAATGGCACAATGGTGATGTTACCGGGACTCTATTTAATTAGTTTGTAAACGTTGTCATATTAAATTGGGGGAAAAGGCACTTTTTAAGCATGATAGTAGTCTGGCTTCCTACTTTAACATCCATAAAAACAACCATAAAAATTAACATTTTGTTTACTGTATGGCATACATAAGTTGTGTGTGGTAATGAGAGAGAGAGAGAGAGAGAGAGAGAGAGAGAGAGAGAGAGAGAGAGAGAGAGAGAGAGAGAGAGAGAGAGATTCGCCGCTTGCAATATTGTATTGATATTTTTAAACATCCTAACAAAGTAAGACACAGTCGGTCACGTCAAGATCGAAGGGATGGTTAGGAATGTCTTACGTTTGAAGAAATCTTTACCCCATTATATACGGTAATTGATCTAAAATATCAAACTTAGCCGAAGTCACTTTCAGCGTCACTTTCAAAAATATGGTCTGCGGAATGATAATTTTTAAGCAGCAGGTTTAAGTGAGGGGATTTAATCTTTTCCGCTTTTCCTTTCACACGTTGAGAAGAAGATTAGATATTGTTACAACGTTGTCGAGATTTTTCAGTACTGGAGCACATGCAGGGAACTTTATGTTTACATTTTGAAATCTTGCCGCTCTCTTGTAATAAATAAAACATAAAATTTAAGTGTTTGAATGCACTGTAAATGAATGATCTTTCTATGTAAATTTTAATATATATAATTACTTTTAGTCGGTAAAAATTGCCATGAAATTTGCTTTGAAGCAGTGTCGAATCAGTAAGTAAAGTTTAAGAAATGGTCCATTGGATTTTCACAGAACAGTAAGTTCTATTTTCTAATTTTTACATTGCTTTCTAGTGAAATAAGTTTTGTTAAAACATGCAAAGATTGTGGACTTCAATCTCTTTGATATATATAATTTTTAAACTAGCTTTAACAATTTTTCAGTCATATCGCTAAGATGTCTGCAGTGTGGCAGTTTATAGTGATGTCTAGCACTGGGACATCATGCCGCAGACATGTAGCATGATGTCCAACCCAGACACATTATCCTGACACCAGGCCTACAAGTTCTAACACTAACCTCTTAATGCTGAGCGTCAAGGAAGACAGCTGTTAATACCATTTTTTAAGTCTTTGGCATGACTCGACCGGGGATCGAACCCACTACCTTCCGCAGCTGAGGCGGACGCTCTAACCACTAGACTACTGAAGCGGTTTTTGTTCGTGACTATAAATTCTAATGATCACCTATTAATCTATTATCAAGATATTAGATGGTTAAGTTTTACACACGGATATACTTTAAGATATTAAGAATGCCTGTAGATTGCATAAGATATATAGACAGATGTTGTCAAGATTCTAATAATAAAACATGTTGACAGGTTTTGGCTACTTTCTCATTGGCTGAATGTGTCAGGTGGGTTCTTAGAAGGATTAAGTTATTTTCTATTGGATGGGTTGTGTCACGTGAATAGACACAGCGAAACATTAGACTGAGTAAAAAGGGCTGTATATTTAGGTTTCCTATCTTGGAGTTTTATTTCGTATGTTCTTGATATAATATCAGTCCGCAGACGCTTTTAATATTGTGTTTAGATATTATTTGAGAGGAAACATCTGTTTGAATTATTCGTTGGAAATTACAAAGTGCTCATTGTCGAAAATATTATTCTGGGACTATTATGAATTATTTACAGGAATTCTAGAACATGAGATTGTGATACGCCAGTACTGTAGCATCATGGCTGGCAAATCCTACAACATTTTTCAGTTAGTGATTAGCTGAAAACTAAAGCTTCCAACAAAAATGAAAATATGAACAGTGATAACGTCAAAACCGAGCTCTCAAAATTACCAGAAATCTTCTTATTTTGGTAGCTTCCTTTGTTACTCTATTTTGTGACATTTATGTTTTCGTCATTATGGCGTGATTGTTTCTGTAACCGCTCACTCATTCGATATCTTCGCCTTTCCTGTTGATGTGTTTCTCAAACAATTTATCGAGACCTACACGATACTTCGACCTAGGATCATGTAAATTTATTGTGATAAATCCGTGTGGGGTAGCTTGTGCTTTGGATAAGAAGTTTATATCATATTCATATTCCTTGAACACCAAGTCTGCGGAATGTTTAGCAGAGCATGTGTATCGACTCCATTAAATATAACCAAAAGAAGATTGCAGTCATCTCTGATCACTTTAGATAGTTGTGAACATCGCTGAGTAGCATAATTATATCTATATTTTTGTGCCTGCCTCGAGAAAATATCCGAGTTGGATTGGTTGTTTGTCCAGCATCACATCATCATATACTACGAGTATGGAAATGCAACAGGTGACATCAGCTCCATATTCAGTATCATCTGTTTTTAAAATTTCACATTTCACAAATGTTTCAGATGGTAAGAATATCTACTTTTATCCTGAACTTGTAGTTCGATTATTCTACGCTGATCTGACTGTCGTGCGTTATAAGAATAATAAGTATCGATTCATCTTTTGGAATTGATGCGTCCATGTCTAGTGCCGGATCAGATACACGCTTGAACATTTTATTATATTTGTTATCGTCTAACACGAAGACAACTTCCCGCTATCAGGCTAGCATTTGTATTTTGTCTTGTTCTGATAGGGATACACCAACCAACTCTGCTAGTTTTTGATTCGCTGCTTGATTTATTATTTTACTAACATTTGCAGGCATAACTTATGTGCTGGGTAATTAACTGGCTGGGATTTGTTTCGTATTTATCGTGCTAGTTTATCCTTAATTGCGGAAAATGTTTTTACCAGCAACATCACCAATAACACCAATGCCTTTTTTCACGAACAACGTCAATAGCGTTCATTCTCAGTTGCTTTGCAATCAGTATTGGTTTTGGGGCTATAATTCCTAATAGACCTAAACAACATCTCCAAAATCGATCTCCCTAGTACTCTATATATGTAGTTAATCGCGAATTTATCACCCTGATCTGTCTACGGTGAGCATTATTTATGATCATCTAATTTTCTTGTCACTGATCTAATTACATAACCTTAATCATTCACTATGGTAATCATCGAGGATTACATCGATGAGGGATCGATAAACCTTACTATCCACTATGCCGCCCGTAAATAATCTCTGACAAATATCATCTGCCTTATTAATGATTTCTGGGGAATTATTACCGGCTCGTTGTCCGCCAATCAGAATTTCATATCAATTTGCTTAAAATCTTTAGATTCTCACGAGAAGTCACAAAATTAAAATGCCGTGCTTTCAGTATGCAATTTTATCGAGCGTGTGTTTTGCTTAGCCGATTAATGGGACGCGGAAGAGCTCTCTGTATTCATTTCAATATAACTCTGCCTTATTCTTCTAATGATACATGCTATATATGGTCCTAAACAAGACGAAGGAAGGGTTATAGCTGAATCTGTATCGCCACATAGTATATCGGCATTTTAGTAACAAAAACCAGTGGCGTCAATGGCGTAAATGGAGCCCGTGGCTAGTGGCATAAATGGTACCCCTCTCACTAGGTAGCGCAGCCTGGGAAGGAACACTGGGTGCTAACGATTTTCCTGCAGTTTATTAGAACGCTCTTGTTGCCGCTCAACCCAGTCAATGTCTATTTAATTTGCATCCTTTGTTTCTAAAATAGTATTATATAAGTAAGGTACTCTTCTACCGCTTCATTACGTTTTACGAGAATCTTGTGCCTAACTTTGTATGTGTCGGGTAACTAAATAACAAAAACAGTTTTAAGATTATCGTGTGAGGCAGTAGCCTAAAAGAAAATTTCAAATATATAATTTTTAAAATGTAATAAATGAACATTTTCAAAAATGAAACTTCAAATATAGTTTTAAAATATAAAAAACACAAAATTCGCCCAAAAATATATTTTTATTGCGACTACAGAAAATGTTGACTCCAAAAGTGTTTATAGTTCTTAAAATTTTAAAAATAAAAATAATTGATGTTTTAACACTAGTTGGTAACATGAGTCATATACAACCAGGACCTCTAAAATAAAAATAAAAAGATATATGGTCATTACCAAACGAATTCTGTTGACTTGTTTTTCTTGAATCCTTTTTTTTATTGATCCATTCTTTGCTTGATAGAATTTATTTTAGTAATTTTCTAATCACTACAAGTTAAATCAAGGCTTTTCTTGCTAGCTAATGAGATATGTTTGTTACCTCTTAATACGACGTGTCCTTGGTAAATCCATCCTAATAGATAATACCATTTACTTTCCGATTGAAAAGTTCTGATTTAGTTTTCTTTTTCTTCTAGATGCTCCTAAATGACATTGCATTAAAACTGAAATATTTGCTAAGAATAAAGACATTGTTTAAAGGAGGGATCCGTGGATTCGCTTAATTTTTAATACGTGCGATACATTGTTGTTATTTGTTTTAAATCAATGCAAAATGAAAGGACTGTTTAAAAGTCACAGGAAATAAAATCTTGGCGAAAAATTGGAGAAACACAAATACTTTAAATGTTATTTAGATTATTTGAGAAATTCAATTCCAACACAGGTTTTCTGCCTCATATTAGTGAAATAAGTAATGTGTGATGATAATTTATTTTACTCCAGAAATTCATCATTATCAACAGCTGTTTCACGTTCATAGGGTTGATTTGCTATGCAAATTATGTTAAATTTTGATGTCAGACAACAAAGATCAAGGTATGTAATACTGGCCGCTATGAATAGCCTATTGTGTGCTGAAAAATGGCGTTAAGCCCAACAACAACATAAAGTTAGGTTATTTAAAATGTTCAGTGGTTTATATATGATGATAGTTGTCCAATGGAATGTTCATTTTATGATCAACTTGTATGGTCCAAGTTAACCGACATAATGCGTTAAACTGGTTTTTGGACAATGTTAGGTACACTACAGTTATTTCTTTAAAAATTTTAAATCCTTATTTCAGTTATATAAATTTTTCATATCACCAATGTATACTAACTACTGGCATCACCTGATAGTTCACTGGAGAGTCTTGGTTTGGTTTTAAATGCATAGAGAAGGTGAAGTATTTTGAAAATTTATTTGAAGTACTTTGAAAGTAATTTGAAACTGGTGTATATTTGAAGTGTGTTACGAGTCTATGCTCTTAAAATAAGTAACAGAAAAAAGTGAAGAGGTGTTACGAGGTGTGATTTCAGAGGAGGAGGAGGGTAAGAAAAACATGTGACATTGATGATTCAGTACTGGAAGTTAAATTCTCTTCGTCTTCATCATCAGCCTCAAATGTGAACGAGAATGGTGTATCAGGAACAGACAGACCTTCTCCGTAGGGTACTTGGCATATAGTTAATTGACTGTTGGATAATGCACCTTTTCTTCTTCCATACACCTTTCCATACTGGAGGCCTCATGCAGTAGTAACAGTTGCAAATATGATCTATTGGATCTCTCCAAATCATTGGTACTACAAAAAGCATAGGTTTCCTTTTCCTGTTCAATGGTTCCGCAAAGATTAATTGTACATAAGTTGCATCATATGTGTGGTGTAGTAATATAATAGACAGATCCTAAACCAAACTGAGATTTTGTAATTTTATTTAAGAGTCTTTGTTTTTAGCTCAAAATAAGGCAGATCCTCAGCCAAGCTGAGAATTATCCTATAAAAGATTATATTTTGTAATTTTATTAAGGAGTCGTTTAAATCTACAATAATAATATATACCTACAATATATGCTACGTTTGATAATCACATATGATTTACACTAGCTGTAAGACGTATTATCTCCCTTTTCAAACATAAATAAGACAGAAAGAGTTGTGTTTCTTTGGCCATTAACTCCAGAGACTAATATTAAATTTTGAAGCACTATTTTAACATTTAGACAAAATTAATTAAAATATCACTGCTAGTACTTATATAATGTCCAAAAACTAGAGTATCAAAGTAGTAAATCAAGACGAGTTTTTATATCAGGGAACCCTCCTACCCCTCCAAAACCTTGTGACATTTTCTTTTACAGTCGTTTGTAGATAAAAATAATGACTTTTAAAGATGAGGTTTCTATCTCCAAAGAGGTTTCTGGCTCAGAGACCTCCTACCCCTCCCAAACCCTTCTATGCTTACATTTTCTTCAGCAGCCCCCATACTTTCTTTGATAATTATTTTCATACTTCTTAATTTCTTTGGCAGAATATCTGTAAACAAACTGTAAATGAAACGAGACTCGCGTATTAAATTGTCTATATCATATTTTAAGATCGTACTTTATCAAGTAATTATTTATAAGTACTACTTTCTATTTTACAATTTTTTTGCATGCTGTTGCAAGATAAACACCAACGCCAGATATTATTAACAAAAACGGATTTAATGATGCTACACTTGAAGTTATACCAGATCTGGTCATTAGCAGTGGTAAATATGATATCACTTAAAGCATTTTGTGATAGTATTTGTAACATTGTTTCAAGCACCAAAGTTTTTTTATGATAATATCTGTAATATTGTATTAGTGCATCGACATTTTTTCGATATTTTATTCTGATATATGAATAAATCAATTATCTCTTTTTTCATTATAAAATATTTTCGTACAAATTTCATATCATATAAAAAACTTGTACCACCAATGATTGAATCAAGAAATAAACGAAACTTATTATTGTTAGCTACAAAATCTCAAAAACATCTGACGAAATATCGTTCATCTGTTAATACCTCATTTTCTTTAACCAACTGTATGAATCAAACGTGATTCATACTTCACGTTCATAAAAATCTATTTAATTTACCAAGTAACCGTGTTTCCTTTCTGTTTCATCAATAAACCCAAATACCAAGCTTATTTGATGGAAAGTAAAATTTCTGAGGCCAAGATATTGTCTCAAAGCAAGCGATGGTGAGTGAGAAAAAATTCTTGAGGAAGTCAATCAAACAAGATTTGGTGTAAAGTTTAATTCTTATTATGACAATAGTGAAGAAGATAATCTTCCACTCCCATCAATCCATCGCTCCAGACAATTTTGATTTAGAAATTATTGCATTAAAGTTGAGAAATTATTTACAAAACAATATGAAAAATTATTGCTTAAAATAAATGATTATACTGGTATTGCCTTTCTTAGACGAAAATAACTACAAATATTTATGCTGATACATTTCGTAGTCGCATTCGCAATTATTTGATAAAAGATCATGAATATGAATAATTTAACGGAAAATACGATTTTAAAAATGCGAGAATATACGATATTAAAAAAACTGATTACAACGCCAAAGAAATTATTAGTAAGTTAGAAACAAAGGAAAGATCAAAGATCAAAGTAAGAAATATCTCGGCAGCGTAAAACTGGAAAATTAAAATTACCTACAAGATATCACAAATTACCGACAGGGGATTATTGCCGATCTTTATAACGAAGCTATTCGTAATATAAGAATTGACAGACATTATAGTCATCGCGCCAGTAGTTCGAGTAGGGAGGCAAAAGAAATAGATGAAATACGTATGAAAACTAATAAAGTTGTCTCAAAATACATAAAAGATCCTATTGAAAGACAAACTGAATTAAGTCGGTTGGTTGATGATTTTGGTGAACGTTTTAAAATGTTAAATATAGTTGCAAAAGAAAAAACTGGAACTGGTGTAACATATTTGCATCATTTACAGAATTGATAGGCCAGATTAATGCTATTGATATCATCAAAAAAAGCTGGAAATATTAGCGTTAAAATTGAGAATGAAAGTATTGATATATTTGATAATTTAAGATCGGAAAATCTGACAAATACAAAAATTTTATACCGCGACAAAATCGCGGCAACATTTTATATAAAGTATAATAAGTACCAATGTCAACAATAATACTGCACATCCGCTAAATATAGCGCAAATTTATCAGCAAATTATAATTCACCGATATAACTTGATTCTGAAAAGCAATATGAGATAGAACTAATTTTCTGTACGTGCGAGCATTCTATGGCTAATGTAAACATTGGAGTAAACGATAAATTTGATTTTGATTTAGCTAAAGCTCCAAAACCATCATGGAAAACATTAAAAAATTCCAAGGAGCCGACAAGGTACCTGATCTAAAGGAAACAATAAAGAACTTATAATAAAAATAATGGTGAAGCTGACAAGTTTGAACTGGTACTGAATTATAATACATTACGCACCAAATTATCGTAAAATAATTTGGTAATATACTTTTCATCAATAAAAAGTATCGTGTCGTTGATAGGATTTACTCACAAACAGATCAACCACAGAATAAACTATAACGTATGACGGTGATCTGCAAGTAAATATAACTGACGTACACAGCAGCAAAGAGGGTTAATAGACCATTTGCCTGAGACCTTATTTATGAAAAAGGCTTCGTACAAAAATGAAATATGAACGTCAGTAACGTTAAACCAGCACCTTTTTGTCTTGGTAGGCAACCCTGTTGGGTTAGTTTGGGTTATTACTTCGATGATGATGTTTGTATTTCATCATTACATTATTCGTTTAAGTCTTTTTCACTCACTGTTGGTCGCACCCTCTCTAATGTTGTGGTTTTTATCTAACTATTGTGTCAATTCCCTTACGATATCCCGAACTGGGATAATGCAAATTTATTGTTATAAAACCAAACGGGCCAGCTTGCGCGTGTGCAAAGCAATTATTAAATTTGTTCAGGTCCATGTTCCCAGAACACCAAGTATAATAAATAGTTTGTATCGTATGATTGTCAACTCATTTGAATACAACTGAAATGTCGCAGTTATCTCTGATTTCTTTTGGAATTTGTGTATAACGCTGTGTAACATAAATCATGTCTGTATTTTTATGTCTGCCTCTAGCAAATATCCTAGCTGGATTTGATTGTTTGTCCACCATGACATTCATCATACACTACTAAATTATTAATACTTCAATCAATGTTATCTACAGATGGTGCTTCATCAATATCAGTGATAAAATCAATAAAGATAAAATTAACCAAGGCCATTTCATAACTACCAACACTGCCCTCGACTGCCCTACTCCAGAGACTCGTCGGACACATTTAGCCTCTCCCAAACAACCAACTCACCTAAGGAAACGTTGCACTAGTAAACAGTGGGTGACTTTTTGAAGAGAGATGGATTCCTGAAGGAGAATTTGTCAGCGAGCATTTACTACGAACCAGCCCATCCTGGATGGTACGGAGGAGTTCAGAAATTGTTTATTGCTGACAAAAAGACTGAAATTGTTTCGTGCTGACAAAATAAGACTGAAATTGTTTCGTGCTGACAAAACAAGACTGAAAGCTGTACGTTTACCTCAAGTGAAAATGATGGTTTCAAGAACAAGCCACACATTCCACAAACCCATTTTACAAACATTTTCCAGAAGTTGCACAGGAGTGGATGGCATCTATCATCAACAGCAAACCAATTTCGCCAATATCTGTCTACTGGTCACCTACAATCGTGGTTACAAATATTTGTTTTCTTTCATCGAAGTCTTTTCGAAATTTGCCTGGGTCGTGGCATTGACTTTCAAATCAAGCTCTGAGTTAGTGCAAGCATTAAATCTTGTGTTGAAATTGAAACAATGTAGTCGTCACCCTTTTCAATGGGAAACCGACTAATGAACAATTTATGAACCAAGATTTCCAAAAATGAATTGAAGAAATGAGACATTTATTTCTTCACCATTGAGAATCCCGAAATCAAAATCAGCAACATGGAACGTTTTCAACGTACGCATGTAGAAATATTGTACGCATTAACATACTCTCAAGTACATGAACGTCTTACCACACCGAGTCAAAGCGTACAACTGATCTTACCATGCTGATGTCCTTAAGAAACGTGGTGAGTTCTGCAGTTCGGTGGAAGAAAATCTAGATGAAAGTGAATAATAATGTATATGTATACCTTGAGTAGGCTTTCCACCAACTCCCTTTAGATATATGCCTTGTTGTTTCCGACAAACTTCTTTGCCACTCACTGAAAGGCTTTTCACGCCGTCTTTTTCTTGCCCGCCGTGCACGGTTAAATGCATGATCTGGAAGAAGCTCACGAATCTAAGGACCAAAAAGACACCATCCTTATCTTAGCTTCACTAAACCTTGGAAATTTTCCACTTGAAAGCTGCCTGTAATTTGTCCATGGCCTTGACTATGTTCTTCACCTTGATGTGTAAGAGTGCTAACAAACTCTTCATTGATTCAACAAGCGGTGGAAGTTGAACACTTTTCTTCTCAGGCTCCAATGACTGTTAGAGTTGCTAATCTCTCTCGATGATCTGGGAATCTCTCGCTTAACTATCCCATTAGAAGCGATAGTATCAGTATTTTGTGTATTCAGTCTACAGACCAAATAATAGAGCAAAGATCTTCAAATAGCTGAAATGCTCCTACTGATGATGGTCCCAGTTTATGCACTAAAACATTGTTTCATGTTTTTATAGGTTTCCGTAATATGGATCTTAGGACCAACTGGACTTGATAGCTAAAATTGCCATAATGCAGCACAACAGATGTAAGACTAATTGAACAGTTTCCAATCTCATGGACGATGTTTTGGGTTGCCATCACACTCTTCATATTTTTGCTGGGTTCAATATCACTACCCACGATGAAGAATAGGACAAGATCCTTTTGACGGTCATGGAACAAAGTAAACCTAACATCACCTGTCAGAAGATTTCAGTACTATAGTGTGGAGCCGAACAGTTCTGACTTACTCTTATATAGTTCCTAATTATTGACAAGTTCATTCAGTTCATCTTGTGCTATGATATGTGATTCAGAGGAGGAATAAAATATGGGTCAGGTGACATTGACGGTACAGTACTAGAAAATTAATCTTCTTCATCTTCCTCGTCTGAATCAAGTAAGAATGAAAAAGTTACATCAGGAACAGGAAGTCCTTCTCCCTATGGTACTGGGCATATAGCTAACCGATTGTTTGGATAATGCAAAATCCGCTTTGTCTTCTTTCACACATATTTCCCAAATGGAGGCAGAAGTAATAATTGCTGATATGATATGTTGTTGTTGGGCTTAACGCCATTTTCAGCACAAGATAGGCTATACATGGTGGCCAGTATTAATGGTGGAAGAAGTAACAGTTGCTGATATGATCTGTTGGCCCTCTAAATATCATTGGAGTTGCCAAAGGAATAGGTGTCCTTTTGCTGTTCAACCATGGGCGATGATTGGTTACACAAGTGTTGCAACATATGTGTGTGACACTCTCTTGTTCTGATTGCCAAGTTTGCAGCCATAATGAAAGTGATAGACGTGTTAAACCATAGTGGTTCTACTGCGCTTTGTGATGCAAAAGTCTCTTTAGTACGAACATGCCAAAAGTTATATGCATTGGTCACTTAAGTGCGAACCATCTCTGCCCACTTTTGCCAATTAGAAATGTGCCCCCTTTCAAAATCAAATAATGACAAATAAGATATAGTGATTCTATCATTTCTAGAGCTGATAAAGGGCAATCTGTTCAACAGAGTGGTGCAAGCTTAGTTATGGTTGCATCATGCATGAATTCTAGGAATAACATGATGTACTATATATCGTGTATGAATCAATACCAGGTTCAGATTGCAGCATTCAGTATTTGCATAGAAGGCAAGTACTATGCAAATCCAGTAATAGATCCATTCCAGGATGTATGTTAGTCATTTCTAGTTTAAACTTTTAAGATCCCTTCGCTTTATAACCCTCTTATCTTTCAACATTCCTAAGTCAAGAGTCATACATACTGACTGATAATTATATCTTTTAAACTAGAGCTAATCAAAAATTGTTTGTATAATTTTATTGTTGATGTATTTTTTTTCAAAATTTTATGCGATTTTGTTTACCTGCAGGGGCACTCAATTTTTGTCGTTCACCCTTCCTGCTACTATTAATTAAACATCTATTGTAAATATTATCAATAATGAACATTGGAGAACCTCATTCAACTAAATTAGCTCGAGATCCTTTGGACAAAATTAAAAATATTTACCTATCCTTGATACCGTTATGCAACAACTACAATCATGTCAGGAATCTCAAGTTGAATTTGAAGAGGTTACAAAATAATTACTAAAACCTATCACTGATACCAATGAAGGTTTTCTTCCAAAGTTATAGAAAACCGATAAAAAGTAATAAATCGGATATAAAGTTGTAAAATCTAAACGTGATATTTATTAATCAGTATCCATATTTTGATCACGCCCCATAAACATCAAAAGACGATGATATGCACGTGCTACATGATTGTAATCGAAATTCAGTAATATATCCTCGGATGATTCTTGATATCCATTTATCCTCAATGAAACATCAGAAACTCTAATATTGTCTGATATCATAATACTACGTTCTTAATTGTTTATTCCTGCAACATTTTGAAAAGCAATAAATAGATGTCTCATTGCAGCTATTCCTTGCTGGGAAGCTATTTGCCAAGTAAAAAAAAACATTAACAGCGCTCTGCACAGCATCGGTGGTCATTGTCAACTATGATAACATTGTTTTGATACCTTGACTCATAAAAGATAAAAACCGATATTCTTTAGATATTAGATAATACTGGCATCAACAATGAAAGTTTTGTAAGATTTCCTTTATCAGTATCATCAACGGGTAGCCATATTGCATCGTCATCTGTAGCCTTTCGAACTAGTACAACTGTATTCTTAGCTGTCAA
This sequence comes from Potamilus streckersoni, assembly GCA_016746295.1. Lineage (NCBI taxonomy): Eukaryota > Metazoa > Mollusca > Bivalvia > Unionida > Unionidae > Potamilus > Potamilus streckersoni. Next base: position 715,597 of record JAEAOA010001897.1, read on the forward strand.
AATGACGTTTCTGACACCGTTGTAGAATCCAAAAATATGACAGTGGAAAACACTCTTATATTAGCTATTAACCTTGATTTACGTGCAGCAAATGATAAATTGAAATTTACATTCATTGATATTACTGTGGGAGTTTCTGAGGCTCTTACGGCATTTCTTACATTTCACATAATTACATTAATATTTTGTAGATGATTAGAAGTATCTTTTGAAAACATCATTGACTGTCCAGCTGATCTTAAATAATCGTCACTGTATCTTGCAGGGCCAAGTATTGTTGTGGCAACGTCGATATCTTTCGGAATTGATTTAATATTTTGTTCATCAATCATGTTCGTAGCTCTGTTAAAGATCGCCATGATGCCATTATTAACAAAACTAACCTTAATATCGTCTCCATATGCTACTCTTGCTGCAGAATTAGAAATATTAAAATTTTTACCTTCAACCTCAATAAATTCTTCAGCAGGTAAGAAATACCTACTTGTATATTGAAACTGTAATTCAATCCTTCCACGCTAATCTGGATTTCGTGCGTTATAAGTATAATATTCATAATCCCGCACAAACGTATCGTTGTGTACCGGTGCGTCCATGTCATATGCGGGATAAGATGTGCGTTTAAAAATATTTATTATAATTCTTATCGTCTATAACTAAGACCACTTCTGCTATCAGACCAGTGGTTATATGTTTTCTTTTTTTGATAATGGTACATCAGCCAACTCTGCTAGTTTTTGATTAGCAACCTTATTTATTTTTTTAGTAATATATGCAATCATTACTTCAGTGCTAGGTAATTTTACTGGTGGCTGCGTTTTTGTTGTATTATTTGCGCTAGTCTATCTTTGATTGCTGAGAATGCTTTACTAGCAAAAATACCATCAGCACCGATAACTTTTCACGAACTACATCAATAGCTTCCATGCCTAGTTGCATTGCAATCGATATTGCGTTTGGGGCTATCCTTCTAACTAGAGCCTGAACAACATCACCTTGTCATCTCCGTAGGTTGCTTTGTATGCTGGTAATCGAGAATTTATCACCCTGACCATAGTTGGTCTACGTTGAGTACTATGTACGATCATTTTATCATAGTCATTATATTTATACTCAGTCGCTTTAATAATCAACGGCGATTTCATCAATGAGAAACTGATGAACATTCATATTCATGATGCTGCCTGTAAATAATATTTTATAAATATCAGCTACTTCATTAATTATTTATGGGGAATTATTACCAGCTCGTTTGCCTGGAATCAGAATTTCTAATCGATCAATATCAACAAGGACGTTATTGGGACATGGAGTAATAAGACCGTTTGTGTGGTAAAGTCACTTCCAGTAGAAGGTTCTATAAGGTCTACTTCTTCTAATTCTTCTCATTATATTTCTGATTTCTCTTTTTCTTCTTTGTTCTTTTTACTTGGGTTTGGAGATTGTGTTTTTTTTTTTGTTTTTGTTGTCTTGTTTGCTGTTATATTTGTCATATTGATGGTGGTGATAATTGTTTTTGATGTGGTAGTGATAATGAGTTTTGAGCAAAATAGTTATTTATCTTACTTTTGTAATCAGTATATCTTGAATCGTTGTTTCGAACATGATTAACGTTATAGTATATGTGATATATCCATCTGTGCCAAGTATCCTATCTTGCGGGATCATCAGCGAAGTCAGATTTTTAAAGTTAATTATTTTATCATAACTTTTTGCAGCAAACTTTTGTTATCTTAGATTTTTTGTTTTTCTAATAAGATTAATAACTTTTCTGACACCGCGGTAGAATCCAAAAATATGTGACAGTGGAATTCCATATGAAAACACTCTTATATTAGCTTTTAACATTGATTTACGTGCAGCAAATCATAAGTTAAAATTTGCATTCATTGATATTACTGTGGGAGTTTCTGAGGCTCTTACGGCATTTCTTACATTTCACATAATTACATTAATATTTTGTAGATGATTAGAAGTATCTTTTGAAAACATCATTGACTGTCCAGCTGATCTCAAATAATCGTCACTGTATCTTGCAGAGCCAAGTATTGTTGTGGCAACGTCGATATCTTTCGGAATTGATTTAATATTATTTTTCATCAATCATTAATCTTATTAAACAAATTAACCCTGGCTCTTGCTTCTGATTCTTTTTTTGGTTCCGGTATACGATCTTTTATATTATTATTTCAGCACGAGTTTGGTCAATACGTTCAAGTATTACATGCATTGGTTGGGCAGCAGCTGGAAGTTTTCTAATAATCCTTTTGGTCTGTTTGTGTCTGCTACTTTTCCAATTGCTTCAGCGGTTTTCTCTAACTTTGGAAGCAAACCTTCATTGGTGTCAGTGATAGGTTTTAATAATTGTTTGTAGCCTCTTCAAATTCAACTTGAGATTCCTAACGTGATAGCAGTTATTGCTTAACGGTATCAAGGACAGGTAAATATTTTTCAATTGTCTCCAGTCGCTTTCGAGCTTAATTTAGTTGAATGAGGTTTTCCAATGTTCATTATAGATAATATTTACGAAAGATGTTTAATTTATAGCAGCAGGGAGGGTGAAAGACAAATATTGATTGCCCCTGCAAGTAAACAAAACCGCACAAAATTTTGAAAAAAAACCCCAAACATTATGTCAACGATAGAATAACAAAACTGTGCTAACCCAATCAATTTATTACCCGTTCTCAACCGTATGGAAACATACTTGGTTAGAAGCTTCGGTTTAGCGTTAATGACCTTGTTTTTAGTCTTTGTAGAAAACTTTATTTTTGATAAAGGAATCAAGCAAAACTTGTAGGGTTCAGCCCCTCTGCTGTTAGGATACATGTCATCAATTTTTCCAACATCATATATATATATATATATATATATATATATATATATATATATATATATATATATATATATATATATATATATATATATATATATATATATATATATGCAACATTACTGAATGATGGCGATCTTCTATTAATCTTGCATATGTATAACAATAGTAGAAGCAAAATAAGCTAACAGTTGTTCCTTTGTCAATACGTCCACTGGAGGACTCATAGTAAATCACACCTGTTATTTTGCGTTGAGGAACGTATTGGTCTGATTTTTAGAGAATGCCAATTATGTCTTCTAAATCTACGGAAAGACCATGCTATTTGTTATATTATTGATTAAGTAGTGATCAGTAAAATCATAGTAATACATCTAATTTCATATATGTAAATACATCATCATCTATTATTATTTGCCATTGCAACAGTGCAGACATTAAACATTAATACGGTGCATTCGGTGGGGAAATTACATAGACTATGAACAGGGTGTTAGAAAAGAAAGGCTTGTAACATACAAAGTTAATAGATATTAAAAAGTATATACATAGTAACATTATTCTGTAGAAAAAATATTCTTGTAACTGGAAATATTTAACTTTATTTAATTTACCGATATTAGAAGAACATTACATTACATTTTAATTATAAATTTAATTTTTTATGTCTCTGACCAATGAGAGAACAATATCCAAGTCATAAAGGCTTTCAGTCATAAAATACTGTTTTTTTAGTGACGTATGAATAATGTTAGTACGGTAGTATTGAAATAATGTCAATTCCCCTTTCCATGCTTGTTGTTCAAATAAACTACATAAATGCATTAAGTTGTATTCCCATTTCCATGCTTGTTGTTCAAATTCACTACAAAAATGTATTAAGTTGTATTCCCATTTCCATGCTTGTTGTTCAAATTCACTACATAAATGTATTAAGTTTTATTCAACTTGCCATGCTTGCTGTTCAAATTCACTACAAAAATGTATTAAGTTGTAATCCCATTTCCATGCTTGTTGTTCAAATTCACTACATAAATGTATTAAGTTGTATTCCCCTTTCCATGCTTGTTGTTCAAATTCACTACATAAATGTATTAAGTTGTATTCCCCTTTCCATGCTTGTTGTTCAAATTCACTACATAAATGTATTAAGTTGTATTCTCCTTTCCATACTTGTTGTTCAAATTCACTACATAAATGTATTAAGTTGTATTCCCCTTTCCATGCTTGTTGTTCAAATTCACTACATAAATGTATTAAGTTGTATTCCCCTTTCCATGCTTGTTGTTCAAATTCACTACATAAACGTATTAAGTTGTATTCCCCTTTCCATGCTTGTTGTTCAAATTAACTACATAAATGTATTAAGTTATATTTCAGTCTTCTGCATGTTTCAGTCTACAATTGCAAGGATATTATTCTCAATTTATACAAAGTAAAATTTTGAAACATTATGACATTTATAGAATGCAAGAACACTAAGTGGTCCAAGTTATCTCCTCTTAATTTCTTTTTATTTTAACGTAGATATCTCGTGAATATATTAGCTGGTTTTGGTCGACCTTTAACTGCAATGTTTCAAACAGTCATAATTATTTATATTACATTTGATTCAACATTTCAATATCACCTGAAGAACCCCTGTGAGGTATCGCATTTTCTGTTCGGCATATTAAGGGATTCCTTTTCAAAACATTACAACTTATAAAACAGACTTCAATCAAGAATATTGTTTCTCTTCTTCCTTTAATGTGTGTTATATCCTGGTATATTGGTCTACATCTTTATAAATAAGATGACATTCAGAAACAACCCGAAGAGTCACATGTAAGTTATATAGCGATGTTAATAATGCGCAAGTAGCGTCCTTTAAGAATTTTACCTTTCATCTAATAAAGCACGGACAAGTGGTGACTCACTTAAACCCCGGATTGTGTTTTCTGTCTCTTACGATCAATGGAGAAAATAAAAACCTAATCAACCATTTTTAAAATCTCACAAGATATATAATATATTGATACCTACATATGCTGAGTATCAATCGAGCATTCTTTAATCATAATACAATTGAGATTGTTTATTTTTCTCATTTGTTAAAATGTATTAAAATAGTAGAATATGCCAGTAGATTCATATGAACATTGCTACTTTAGTTGCAAAAAGAACATGAGTAAACGCCTTATATACCTCAATCACGTTATGGGTAAAATGGTTATGAATGATTAAATATATATATTTCTCGGATCTCTGTGGAGGTTTTCATTATGGGTACCCATATCGAGGTTTGGATTAATTTTTATGGTGAAGTTTGTGCTCATTGGTATTGACCTGTCAACTAATGGTAACATAAATCATGGTCAGATTACGCAATTTCAGCCAATTTCGTGTAAAGGAATGATTATCAATACTTTATTAGTTCATGTCAATATATTTCTATCAGCAATGGCCTTTATATGTTGTGTGAGCTTAGAGCCAGTCCAATTTGAATAATTTAGGAAACAATATGTTTAAACCATTGCATAGAATGGTATTAATGTTAAATGTCTTTTCATAACGCAATAACGTATTTTCAGCGCAGTATAATGTTACACATATGTGATTAAATTGCTTGTGTTTAAGGATTTTAATTTTTTAATTTTTTTGTTTCACTGTATTTAATTGCAATTGATATTTTTCTCGGATTCGGGATTCTATATTTAGTAGTGAGATATATTTTTAGCACAAAGTTTGTTTTTTAAGACAAAGATGTAATACACGAAAATTAACATTTAGTTCGTCTTACCTTGGTACCAATATCAACAGGAAGTTAAAATGATTGGTCAGTATCACGGATATACATTTGTCGCGTGATCATTCTTTGTAAACAGCCTTTTTATGATTGGTCTTTAAGTGGAGTGACATTGGCTTACGTATGAAAATTAGCGTAGTAAGAGACCACATGACCAAACTCGCGAGACCTGAAGTGAACTTTTTAGTTTAAATGCGATTTCCATGTATTTTTTTTCGGGGCGAGTCATTCAAAACCTTGAAGGAACAAGGTGCATTACTTGTAATTCGTTAATTTGGTGCCAGAATATTGCATTCTTCGTCTGATTTTTTGATTCAATAATTTATTTTCCTGGACACTCAACAAGTTGACTTTCTTCGAAAAAATTTCTGAAAGCTATCCATTGAAGTTTATTCTGAAATTTTTCGGAAACAAAGATTGTGATTCAAGTGTTGGAATTGTTGGTATTCATACATTGGACTACATCTGATGTCATCGCCCTCCATCATCGGGACTCGACTCTATATTTTTAAAGGGCTATTTAGTATTTTGGGGCTTTTTATCATGACTTCCATAAATTGTATTCTTGCATAAATTCAGTGAAGCTGGCGCTATCATCGCCTGAAATACAAATATACACAGGATTAGTTAAGCAAGTAGAAAACTAAATGACGCTAGGTTCTATCAAAAACTAGACCATGATCCAACCCTGTAATATGTAAAATCATCACTAATATTATTGACGAGGTGAAACAACGTGGAAACATAGACAAGCAAACGAAAAACTACTTAAGTCCAGAAAAAAAAGAATATGTAGATTTTATTTTCTACCCAAAGTCCACAAACAAGGAGACCACGGCGGACCTATAATCTCCGGTAACGGGCACTGCACAGAAAGGATTTTAGACTATTTAGATAATTTTATGAGACCATATGTCCACAAATTACCATCATATCTTCATGACATGACAGATTATCTCATAAAAAGCAAAGCTTGTGAACCATTACTTCGAGATGCATTGCTTGTTTCCTATAAGTTACATCTTTGTATACTAACATGCCGCACAACGAAGGTATACAGGCGTGTAGAGAAGCATGTGAAACAAGAACTGTAAACAATCCACCCATACACTTCCTAGTCCAAGTCCTGGAACTTGTCCTAACACTCAATAACTTTGAATTTAATGAAGAAAACTACATAGAAATCAATGGAACTGCAATGGGTACTAAAATGGGACCTTCGTATGCTAACATTTTTATGGGAAAACTGGAGAGTCAGCTATTAGCATCAAATGAGCGTACAC
>JAEAOA010001897.1:727500-757500 GCA_016746295.1 Potamilus streckersoni
CACCACTACTGCCAGACACATTGCTTGTTTCCTAAACAAATCACATCTTTGTATACTAACATAACCCATAACAAAGGGACCTAGGCGTGTAGAGAAGCATGTGAAACAAGAACTGTAAACAATCCACAAACATACTTCCCAGTCCAGCTCCTGGAGATTGTCCTTAAACTCAATAACTTTCAATTTAATGAAGAAAACTACATGAGAATCAATAGAAGCGCAATGGGTACGAAAATGTTCCTTTCGTATGATAATATGTTTATGGGTAAAATGGAGGGTCAACGTTTAGGATAGGTTAAACTTACACCATATCAGAGAGTACGCATTATAGATTACATTAAAATGAAGTAACAACATGGAAGATTAAGTCTGGATGATTTCATATCAAAGGCAAACAAATTCCATCCTTAAATAAAATTCACTGCAGAAGTTTCCAGTTCAAATCATATTTTCTTGGACACAGGAACAATATTGGTATAAAACAAACCCCATGACATCTATTCAAAACCAACCGCCAATCACCAGTATCTCCTTCTAACCAGCTGTCATCCAAAACACTGCATTATGAACATTCCATATAGCACTGAAGCTAGGCGTTGAAGATGAGCAGAATTCGCTCCGACGATGAAACATTCACAAAAAGATCTGAAGTATCTAAACATTTAATTTACATAGACTACGACAAAGACCTGACTCCAGAGACAACCCAAAAGGCTAAACAAAAAAATCTCGATGACCTAATAAACTATGAAAACATATCCCTCAGGTCATCCTAGTCAGGGCGAAGCTAACATCAATCCATCATCAAGACCAGCCTATTCAGTTTGGCCCCTGTGGCGATAAAAGAAGCAAAACCTGTTAACATATGATAGAGACCAGGACATTTTCTAGCACAGTTACTAGAGAAATAATAAAAATATATGGTCCAAAACATAATTTTAAACTTAGTGATAAGATGGAACATCCACGCTTACACTGGCTGAATATTGCCACCAAAATAATGGATGCAATTACTCAGTTGAATATTAAATTGAAATCCATGATAAGAAGAACATAAAGGAAAAATGAAACACACACACACACACATATATATATATATATATATATATATATATATATATATATATATATATATATATATATATATATATATATATATATATATATATATATATATATATTACTTAGTCTGTATTTTAAGTGCAATGTGTGTAAAAATCTCTATATACAAATGAGTCTTCTATAAATATCTTAATTGTCCCAGAAATATTACCGATTTTAAAAATAGTCTATCATTGTTTTCCTGTTTGTGCTAGATAAGTTTTAATATAAGCACCGTTTTCTCAATTTTGATCCATATGAAATTCCATGTACAACCTTGAAGGACATGTGTGTTACCATCATTGTATAACTTACAATGTATTAGATGATACACTGCATACATTTCGTAATCAAGACAATGCATGTATAGCAAATTCGACATGAGTTTTGTATATAATAATCAATGCAATTCCATACACTTTACCAAAAAGTGATGTTTATTCTTTTTCATTGTATATTTATAAAGATGTTGACATTTTAGAGGAAATTGCTCAATAAAATATTTGCGTTCTAACTAGCTAGAGCTTTACATCTGTGAATAACCGATAGACGTCGTGTATAAAAAAAATAGTTGGAAAATCCTGGTTGACTTATTCTTTCAAATGGAAAAAAATGCTTTTTATATTATTTAAGATATTGTCTGTGGCTTAGTTTGCATATTTCTGCATCATGCGCAAAGAGTCTCTTTCCTCACATCTGAATGGTTTCTTGCAACATCGATATGATGCATCTGTCCCAGTAGACACAATTGACGAATTCTAAACGTAGCCGAATTTCTCTTCGAGTTGTATACATTGACAATGCACTGATGTTTTTTGATTTTCTTTGATACGAATATTGATATCAGTGTCTTCAAAGTCACCACTTTCATTGATTCCAAAAGTGTTAATCCTATCTCTTAATTAATATTTAATTTATGTAGGCGAGTAGACGAAGGATATACTGTTTTTATTTTAACGTGCTACTACTATTTAGTTTTTATCTATGACAGGATAGTTCAGTTTCTGTATAACCGCTCAGTCTCATTTTCTTTGCCATATATGCTACATTTTAGGAAGGAGTGGAAAAGGAAGCATTTGGAGTGATAAGTATACTGTATACTCTTAAGTTTTCACTGTCTGTGTCTTTGAGACCAATTCTTTTCATGCCCTCATCTTTTTCGACATTTGGCATATATATGTGTATTGCAATTAAATGTTTGACCTCTTTTCATTTCAAACGCAAGAACTACAATTACAGGTAAGCGGAAATTAGATTGACCTATACTTATAGATACGTTTAACAATTTTAAAGTAACAAAGAGAGGCCAAAGATAGATTCTAAAAGACAGGAGGAATCACCGTTCTTGTCAAGTTTGTGCGCCATTAGCTTGAATTCATGAAATGTAATCTTATCATCCTGTTCGACCTGACTATCCAACACTGAAAATAATTCTTTCAGAGGGTCATCAGCTTCACATGGATCTTGGGTTAATGATCTATCATCACTCGGGTTTTCGGTTCCACCAAAACTAAAAAACACATAAGCAGTGAATAAAGTCATTTTATTTAGCTTTAGTAGGATCAGATCATTAAAGTCGGCAAGTATTGTTAGAATGCTTCCAATTATAGAAAGTTCCAAACGTTGTTAAAATGTAAGAACTTTTAAGTTGTGATTGAACGGAATGCAGTTTAATAAATGGGTCCATTCCTTTCTAGGTTCTGTCAAGTGAATGTAAGGGAACTAGACTTTCATGAATCTGGCCATAACATAATTTTCAAGGCGTACGACGGGAAATGATCTAAAACTATTATAACTATTAGAATCGGGTACAAAACAGTCTTTACGTGAATATATTTATATCGTGATGACGCAAAACCAGTCAAAATTCATTAATAAAATGATGGAAAATATATGTGTACAATGTCTCACTCTAAGAATTTTATTATATTTGCATAGTTTTTGAAATCAGTAATATTAATTATATTCCTAATGTACACTAGGGTGTGTCCCATTATGTAAAAACTAATTCAATGTTTGAAACACAGATTATAAATAACCATTAAAATAGAAATGTTAAAAACATGCACTTAAGTGTTTTATAAAGAATTTTATAAGAATGAACTTATTATGGTATCGATCAATGTCATGGGTGTTCTAAGAGGTTCTCAAAATATGGTTCGTTTTAGAGTTGTGAACATCATGTCTTAAATATTTTGCTTTAAAATATATATCTTCTGCTTTAAATATGTACCCAAATTAATCATTCCTAGCAAATTAATTACTCTTCCAAATTATTCCTCAGCATTACTTTGTGTTTGATTTATTGGCACTAAACGGTGAATATGGACGTAAAGCCATATTTCGCAAATGTTAGGATCAACATGTCCACATATACATTCTTCATTGTCAACAAGTTTGAAACTTTTTTGACGAAATTATATGTTTCTTATAAAATACATGTTTTGTAATAACTTTCACCTTGTTTTCTACGTAAATTAACAACGAAAAATGAAAAAGAAAATGTGTCCCATAATGTAAAAACTATTTCAATGTTTACAACATAGATAATAAATAACCATTAAAATATAAATGTTAAAAACATGCACTTAGTGTTTTATAAAGGATTTTATAAGAATGAACGCATTATGGTATCAAATAATGCAATTCAACAGAATAAAGTTTATGACGTACATTACATAAAAAAGCTATATATGTAAATATTTGGAGTCACAAATAAATGGACTGGAAAAAATTGATTATTCATTTCATCTACTTATACATGTGCTATCAAATGCTAAAGGTTCTGCCAGTATGTACATGTTTATAAAACATTCTTAAAATAGGAGAATTACCCACCTCACAAAGTACAGCAATCCAAGTAGCAACAAAAACATTCTCTGCAAAATAAAAGAAGTTTATCAGAAGAAAAAATATTGTAGCGTTTCTTTTATCTGCTGATGCACTATCAACGAAATCATTGATAAAAGTGGATATTAAATTGTAGATAAAGATATTTATACAATAAAGTAATTGATATGTCAATGTTTGTGGAAGCAAAGAGGTACATTTATTAGTTTTTTTTGTTGATTCTTGAAAAGAGGTTGACGATATTGACAGGAACGGACTCACTGCTTACTATAATATTTGTGAAAAAAGGTTTTGAAATGGGGTCCTTTGTTAATTATTAAAGTAGAACCTTTTGATTAATTATTGTAATAACATACAAGACGCAATTCCTTAATGTTTTTTGGAAAATATTGAAAACAGAATCTTACATTCATTTAATAAAAGCAACATTGGAAATAAAATGTAATCATATATTGATCAATGAAATGTCATAACATCTAAAATAAAATACTTTATTGTTTATCGCAATATATCATTTTGATAATCATTAGAAGACAATTTTGAAAAGCATCTGAAACACAATCCTTTATTATTGTTATTATTATTATTATTATTATTATTATTATTATTATTATTATTATTATTATTATTATCATCATCACTATTATTATTATTATTATTATTATTATTAATATTATTATTAATATTATTATTATTATTATTATTATTATTATTATTATTATTATTATTATTATTATTATTATTATTATTATGTAATTATTAGTTGTAATTAATTATATATACCTTGATTTCTGGCTATGGAATCCGGAGTGTCTGTGTAGGTAGACGATAATTAATTACCACATCGATATACGAGTATATCTGCTACGCATGACTTTCGGCCGTCGTATTAGGTATATAAATGTTAAAGACGATCGATAGCCTGATGTATTAGACATATACATGGTTATAGCCATTGGTATCCTTATGTACTCGACACATAAACGAAAATAACATTTCATGGCTCCATTTTTTCGACAAAAGGTAATGACTATTGATAACCTAATATAATCAATTCAGAAATAATTATGACTATTAGACCATTAATTGTCACATGTATTGCCACATAAATCAAAAACATGAGTTGAACCAATACTTTTGGAAAGAATATGAAATGGAAATTACAGATACACAAAGTTTATTTTATAAGGTATGTTGACTATAGCTTGAACGTTGCAAACATTATATAATATTGACTAATTCATATTAATCCACAAATCTAGAAATCTATAATGCATATCCAAAACCCGTGTACATTGTTATAGATCTGCATTATGCAACAGAGGAAAAGAACTAATTTCAGTATATATTTTGGCTAATGGATTGCTCTACATACAATAAGTCATCTTGAAGGTCTTCTTACCACTTTGAAATAAACCGCTGAAGCAACTGGGAAAATAGATGAGCGAACCAAGAAACAAAAAAAGATTCAACAAGAATTTGTCAACCAGTGCAAATAATACTTGAATGTATAACGAAGCTCGTACCGAAATAGGTGATATAAAGAAACCTATGCCAGACTAAGCAAAAGTTAAAGTTTCTCCTATTTATAAATTTACTGAAGATACTGTTACTGATATCAAGAACGCCAAGTATAAAAGAATTCGATAGAAGTGCGGCATAAAACTTCAATAATAAAGAACATTTTCTGAAACCCGAGTACCGTCTTTCTTTAAGACATAAAGACTGGTAAAATAGATATATCGTGTTTATGACGGAGTTGATCAGGCCCGATAAGATGATCCAAGATATATGGAGTTTGTCAATGAGAAAAATATATAGTACGCGGTCACAACTATCTCTACAACAACAACGGCAACGACAACATCCAGTTCATGCAGCAAGGGAGAAAGATACAAGTTCTCTCCTGAATCACACTGGAGGTGGTATTGGTACAGGTGCAAGAGGAAGTGGTCGTATTACTTTATGTCCCATTAAAGTCCTTGCCGATGTTGAAAAACTAGAGATTCTAACTGGAGGAAAAGGAGCCAGTAATAGTTCCCCAGAAACCATTAATGGACAAGCCGATATTTGTCAACGATTATTTACAGGACTTATCATAGGCATTAATGTTTATCGGTCCCTCATCGTTGAAATCAATAATGATTATCATAGTGATTGGTGGAGAAGCGATAAGATGTAACGGCTAAAATAATATGATCATACATAATGCTCAACGTGGACCTGTAATGGTTAGGGTGATAAAATCTCGATTACCAACCTATAGAGCGATTTATGGTGAAAGACATAGTGATGTTGTTCACGGTCTATTCAGAAGGATAGCCGCAAAAGCAATACCGATTGCAATGCAACTGGGAATGAAAGCTATTGACGTTGTTCGTGAAAAAGGTGTTGGTGCTGTTGGTGATGATGCTAAAAATTATCCTCGGCAATGAAGGATAGATTAGTATGATTAATACGGCGAAAACTTCAGCCAGCATTGAAGTTATGCCTGCAAATGTCAGTAATCAATCAAGATGCAAATTAAAAACTAACAGAGTTGGCTTGTGATAAAGAAAGCAAATATAACATCTAGTCTAATAGCGGGAAGAGGTCTTTGTGTTAGACGATAGCAAATATAATAAAGATGTTCAAATGTATATCTGATCACATATTCGACATGAATGCACTAGTAGTCAAAGATGATTCTGTGCGCCATTATCAGTATCATTCTTATGATGAACTTGCACCTAATGCACGTGGAAGAAGTAGATATTTCTTACCCGATGAGGCATTCAATGAGCGCGAAGGTAGACTTTTAAAAGCGGATAATGCCGACTATAGAATTGGTGATCGAGTTGGTTTTATTAACAATTGTGTCATAGTTTTATTTAACAGCTTCCCATATGTAATCAACTGAAAGAATATTCATTCATGCGTATTAAACGTCGACGTTGCCACGACAATACTTCGTCTTGTAAGATAAAGTGATGATTATTCAAGATCTGCTTGTCCCCTATTGATGTTAGCAAATGATACAACCGATCATCTAGAAGACAGAAAAGCAACTGCGGCCAATGTGAGAAATGCCGCTGGAGACCAATATTATTATCTGAATAAATATGAATATTATAACAAGAATCAAACATCATATTATTATGAGAATAAAAAGAAATATTTCTGTCTGAATAAATATTGATTATATATATATATATATATATATATATATATATATATATATATATATATATATATATATATATATATATATATACTATTATCTGAATTACGAAATTATAATCAGAATAAAATATAAATCTTAAATATAATTCTGATTCTGATTATTATAATCTGAATAATTTGCTTCTGCATAAATATTATTATCATAATAAAAATAGATATTTTTACTGTAGTTCGACTCTGTCAAGAACTCTGCTAAGAATTTCGTTCAGCCATTACCAAAGTCTCTAGGACAGTACCTTCAATGTCACTAAAATTTGCACCTATTTTTTCAATAAGGTTTGCAAGTGAAACGAATGTTACAACTGCATTTAATCGACCGTTGCAAACGTTTCTAATAAAGACCGATAAAATTAATTTTATTTTTAAATTTTCATTGTTGTAATGATTCAAAATCACACATAATCGTTTCAGGATTGAGATGAATAGAGATTTATATTCCGTCATATGGTAATTTTAGAAGTGCAGAAATGATGCATGTTATACTTTGGTGATTCATTATATAATAATATCTATTCAAACTAAAAAATAATTATAATAAAAATATTTCTTACTAAATAAAATAAAACTATTAATAATATAATATTCTGAATAAACATTGTCATAAATTTAATATTATAATCAGAATATAAATAAATATCATAATCTGAAAAAAATATTATAATCAAGAATACAATTTATAATCAGAATAAACTTGACTGTATACACAATTTATAATCAGAAATAAAAATAAATATTATTATATGAATAAACTCGATTCTACATAAAATCATAATGAAAACAAATCTTGTAATCTGACTCAGAAAAATAAATAAAAATAGAAAAGAGAAGCACATCACGAGCGATTTGCAAGACGTCTGATATATATATATATATATATATATATATATATATATATATATATATATATATATATATATATATATATATATATATATATATATATATATATATATATAGTTTAATACAAACACTACTATCATACAGGTTAGAGAAATTAAATTCGTACTCTACCGAGTTTCGAACCCACGTCCGCGAGTAATCCGCACCCATCGCCTTGCCTGCCAATATATTCGCGGACCTGGGTTCGAAGCTCGGTAGAGTACGAATTTAATTTCTCTAACCTGTATGATAATATTGTTTGTATTAAACTATTATTTCTGCCCACTATTATCAAGATTATACTACAGAATCCAGGGATCATAAATGACTTTGTACAAGGCTAATTATGGACAATGCTGAACTCGATTTTATAATTTCTGATCTAACAAAGAAAAACACATGTATAAGTCGAATTAGGTGTAATTTTGAGTTATTTTGATGGTGAGTCACCGCAGTTTACTCATTTTATATCTTCGATGCTAGCATACGTTTCGGTAAATTTATTATGAATAATAATCAAATTTCCTGATAACGCAAACAGAGGAGCCACGGATTTGTTTTATATAAATAGAAAATATGCGGAAGAATGAAGAATAATTTAAAGAGAAATTATACTTAGTTATTCTGAATCAGCAGACATTGATATTAAGGGGATATATTACAAGAATAATAATACAATATCAAAATTATCAGTACCATCTGTATGTGATCCTGTGGCCAGACATAAGACGATTTATCTCAATTGTTCTGGAGGTTATGGTAAAACCACACGTGCGATCGAATTATAATAATTTTTCAGATATGATTGTTTTGATAACTACACATGATTCGTCAGAGAAATGAACGAACGTAAAATGTCAAACTTATCAAAGCTTTTTTAGATGGTGCGGAGACACATAGAATCCTGAACGAATGGGTAAAAATATATCCCTAAGATTATTTTCTTCAATGAAATATGTACAGTATCGTTGAAAGTATTCAAAATTCTTCTTGATTAGTTATTGACCAAAACTACTGCTGTGTTAATGTTTGGCGATCATGATCAACAGCCACCTTTTATTGGACAGTTTTCACATGCGTTGTTGATAACGTTTGTAGGTCATTACAAAGAAATAATTAATGATCATATAGATATAAATGAACCTCTAAAATGTTTACAAAAATAATTAGACTGCAACCAGATAAAATTCAATGAGAGATGATGCGTGAAGAAATTCCATAAACTCCTATGAGTGGTTCTTATGGAGACAAACTGATCTGATAATTGCAAGTATAATAATAGTTCGTGATACACTTCAACGACAATTATTTATATCACATTGAGAAAATTTTCAGATCTACCTATAACATTGTTTTCTCTCAGCAGATACTCGACGACATAATATTGGAGTTGAGATTCCATGTTGGGGTGATAAACAAATTCTTGTACTAAATGATAATGTTCTGGATCCCGTCAATGCTGTTGAGAGTGCATTAACGCCTGACGGAATCAGGGATAAATCTCCATGGACGTTTCGATACGCCATAACGATTCACTCGCCACCCACAGAATTAATTATTTCCGATAAAAATATTTGGATTATTAATGATCATATTGAGTGGTCAAATTTAATTTATCTCGCTCTGTCTCGGTTGAGAAGAATATCTCAACTGCGTATGGTCAACTTGGATTGCATAATAACTGAAAAAGTCACTGATGACGTTTAAAACTAACTTGACATGAAGAAAAAACAACGAGCTACAAACAATGTGATACAAAATTAAGCGCGGCTTTGATCTCGATACGGATTATTTTTACAGTACAGCAACTCAGGAAACATCATCGTGTAAATTGTAACGCTGTACTGTTGTGGAGGCATTTGAATAATGACCCAAGACAGTTTACCTTTGGTAGAATAAATAGCAATCTTGGTCACACAAGTGAGAATGTGATGTTGACATGACTTAAGAGTAATCCAGGTCGGGGAATTACTTGTAATTGTTCATGTACAAATCCATGTTGAGGCGCAGTTAACTCTAATCTGTAGATTGCAGGTTTTACCCGTGGTCCTTAACACGCTGGAAAGTTTATGTGAGGTCACACTCCAAATAGAATCAGATGTTCTTTTCTACCACCTTTAAGTTCACTAGGTTAATATAAAAATCTTACTGTCACACCACTTAACACTGGTTGTTTTGAGGATGAGTCATGTTGTGTTGATAAATACTTCTTTGTGATTCCATAGAAGTTGCGATAGTATTTTCATTATTTAACGCAGCTATCACACTTTAATTGATTCTGTCCACAGTTATAATAAAAATTTTGAAAATTTTAATATTGTAATCAACTGAAATATTTTTTTACATCCGAACGGAAGAGAAAAATGTGAACAAAGCCCATATATTGATGATTCTTCTAATTTTAATGCCAGGTTTGTAAAACTGAGTAGCTAAACATTGTTTGAAAAGTGATAAAACACTTGTACTGGAAACATTCTGGTTTATCCAAGTCTCACAGCAATTAATAAATGCAGTACTATAATGAAACATTTTTCAAAGAACTTTGAAAATGACTGCACTGAGCTGCAGCTAGTATAATTATGTTCCAATACTTCAAAATTACCGTAAAATATATGAGTAGAGACTTTCAACCCATTTAATTATAAACAGACATCAGATACTTGTGTCGGTATTATTTTATGTGTACATTCTTGACTGCTGTTGCTTACATCAAACCCCGTACTTCATTACCAGTGTTCAAAATGGCACAGTATTCAATATGTTTTTAAATCGTCTTGAAATGGTTTGGTATTGAATAACTTGTCTGAATTTAGTTTGAAATTCTGTATGCAATCTACATACATATATCCCTGTGACTTATTATTTGATGAAGAGTGACTTGGTGCTTTAGAAATAAGTAAACATATCTTACCTGGTCAGAAGAGGTCAGACGAATGTTCTGAGCCAGATCTACCGATTAGGAAATTTGTTGTGTCTTTTATAGGACTTTGATAGGAGACATTGCTATTTTAACCTGGGATTAAAAGCAGAAACTGCGTATACTTACTAATTTGCGAACTTTTATCCGATTGTGTTAATCGCCTATTAAACTTTAACATTCCATTTTGACATGCATAGCCAAACATCATGCAATTTAATTATATAGAACAGACAGTACAGACAGCGCTATCCTTGGATTATGTAGTAAAATGTTGATAATAGTGGGCAGAAATAATAGTTTAATACAAACAATAATATCATGCAGGTTAAACTATTATTTCTGCCCACTATTATCAAGATTCTACTACAGAATCCAGGGGTAGCACTGTCTGTTCTGTCTGGTATATATTTATTATTCTTTGTAATACAATATTCATATATACCTTGATTTCTTTCATAGAATCTGGAACGACTCTGTATATATATATATATATATATATATATATATATATATATATATATATATATATATATATATATATATATATATATATATATATATATATATATATATATATATATATATGAGAATTATATACTAGGTTGTCATGCGAGTGTGTCTGCTACGCACAAGCTTATATAACACCGACTCAGTGCCATCAATTTTGGTGATGCATGCTTAGTCGTGACGGTATATCTGCTGATGCGTACAGGCATAGCGATGGGTGCCATTTACTCGCGGACATGGGTTCGAAACTCCGTAGAGTACAAATTTAATTTCTCTAACCTCTTTGATAGTATTGTTTTGTATGCTTGGTCATGCATGTCGTAGCAAAATTCAAACTTCTAGAAGTCAGATACGATTACATTTCTATATAATTACAAAACAAAACAACGAAGGAATAAACCCCATCATTACTTAAATATATTTATTGATGGTATTTGAAAATATTTTTACGACTCGAGTGCTTGTTGTCAAAAGAATTTTTCAGGGAAAAAGGCCATAAGTTAATGTATGATGGACATATTGGCAAAAAGCTTGATATTTCAATGAAAATTAACATTTCACCTAAACGTGTCTCGTCAAACCAAAAAATAATTGTACATATTAAATGGCATGACGTTAATCATTGGACCAGCATATCGACTGCCACATCGAAAAATATGGACGTGTAGCTTCCGAATATCCACGTTTAGTCGAGTATATATTAAGGATTGACCATTCGCTACTTTTAACTTTGAACATTTATAGCGTTCAACTTTCTTTTAGGGTGTTATCCGAACAAATGCTGCGTACTTTTTCATACTGAATCTTGAAGCTGCTTTTTTCTGTTCGTTCTTCAGTGAGCCTAAACAATTTCAAACAAACACAAAGTCAAGTCAAGGTTTAAAATTGAATTTCACATCTAAATATCTATGAAATGGGTTCATCATGGGAAGGAAATAGAAGAAGATAATACAAACTAATTCTGAGAGTTTTCGATGGGTTTAAAGACTTTAATGTGGCTATTGTTCTGTGGTTTTAGTAAACAGCTTGATATGACTCATGTCTATAAAAATCACAGTGACGGATATCGATTATTAATGGCTTATTAGTTCTTGAACTCTAGACTCCTCTTTCCAAAAACACAAGAGGATTTGTTGAGTAATTTCTGAATTGGCAACGATCAAATGGTTTGGTGGTGATTCTTGCTTTAAAATGGTTTGTAGTGAATATTTAGAAGCCAGTCAAATTTGATGATTACCGATTACATCTGTTTTTTCAATTATTATTTGAGACAGGTCTTATAACGGTCTCATTTGCATGAACGTATAGTAAGAGTAGTTAATGTGCATAGCGGAGAGAATAAAAAACCAGAAGATTACTGATCAAATGTTGTCTCAGCCATTACCACATATTTACCGAAAAAGCTGGATTTAGTACTGCGTACTCAGCAATAGATTTAAAGGTACATCTATTCCATCACATCATATTACATATCTTGCAATACGGACGTGAGTTTTGGGAATTCAAAAATCCCAAGTATATTGAAAATATTTGCCTTTAATTCTTACGATATAACGAAACGTAGAAGGAGAAAACTGATTCCTTTTCTATCTTCAGAACATGGTATGAAATCAATTGACATTTGTATTAAATGTCGAATGATTTGATTGGTTCTCAATAATTGACGCAAACGTATCATTTATATATATATATATATATATATATATATATATATATATATATATATATATATATATATATATATATATATATATATATATATAAAAGTATATGAGCATAAGAAATCGTTTGCATGATGTCCTATGTATGTGTGTGTATGTGTACAAACATGCCCATGTGTTTCTCATTATACTACGTTATAAAGATTGTCTTTCCTAATGCACTGGTTATGTCATGTTTTACGTCTTACGATATATGCGAATGTTTATTGGCAGAAAGCTTGTTTTTAGAAAACATTTTAGGTTAAATATTACGCTCAGGATATTTATTGGACTTACGAGAAGCTACTAGCAAACTTTGTCACATGCCTCAGAGAAACTATGTCACTTGTCTGTAAACTCGAAAGCTTTTTACCGCTCGACTACCCGGTGACCCTTCATAGTAAGGTGAAACCCGTTTTATCATATAATAGTTTGTACTTTAAAACGTTTAATGACCACTTTCTATACACACTGCCAGCTCATGCATGACTTGAAGCTTTAATATTAAATAAAACACATTCTGAACTTCTATAAGAATTATTTCCTATCTTTGGGTCAGATTTCTATATAGCTCACTCGACCTGAAGTTGACCGATGAATAATACATTTGTACGAGACTGTATATCTTGGAGTCATGTACGTAATAGCTCGCTTGTCACTTAATTGACCCTTCAAATAAATGTATATTTATATCAGAATATGTGTTTTTAAACTTGCTTATCTCTATCGATCTCCCCTCAGTTGACAGGTAAAGTATATTAATAATTCAAAGCTATAATTTATGCTAAATGAATCCGTTTCTCTTCGTTTTTATTATAATCATGAGGATGCTTTTTCTAACTGATGTGTGTATACGGATCTCGTATTCTAAAGCTGGTTCCTGAAGCAAATATATATTTAAATGGGGGATGTTTTCATCGCTTGGGGTCACGTTTATAGCTCGCACGTCATTGAAATGACCCGTGAAACTGACCAACATTTATATCAAATCTTTTATAACCTGTGCCACTGGAAACTCTTTATAACCTGTGCCACTGAGCTGATACGTTACTTATAAACTATAACGGTGTACTAAAAAATATAATTTCTTTGTATGTAAAGACGAGTCTGCCGACCTACGAAGACAGTCCTAATGTCTATATGGGAAAATAATAATTGTCATACTTAATGTTTAGGTGCGTGTGGGCATGAGATAGATAGATAGATAGATAGATAGATAGATAGATAGATAGATAGATAGATAGATAGATAGATAGATAGATAGATAGATAGATAGATAGATAGATAGATAGATAGATAGATAGATAGATAGATAGATAGATAGATAGATAGAATATTCCATGAGATAATTGATGTTCCACATGCTGTTTGTAAAATACTTTTCTTTGTTAACTCTTGAAACTTAAAATATAATTTCATATTACGATTCTGCTTTTTAAAATTAAAGTTCTATGTAGTGTTAATACTGCATTTTAGGAGCTATTCTGCTAATATATGCACATTTGGGAAGCTGATTGATTGCATATTGAGTGAAGTGCCTATTTTTAAAGTGATATCATTCAAACAATTCATGTAGTTTCATCCACCCTACGCCAGGCAATGATTTCAATTCGATATAATCAACATTATGGTCAGCGTAAATAGTTTATTAATATCAGAAATCCTGCATGGTATTTTCATTATCAAGACAATAATATTTCGACGAATATTCTGGTAATTATGAAGATCACACACAAATAGCATAATTTAAACGGGTCTTGGGGAGTGCTGTAATATTAATTGATGCCACATGGCAGTAGTGTAAGGGGACAATATAGGGACTATGGGAATACCATTTAAATATGCCTTGGGATAATATAGGGACAAGAATTATAGAGACAGTAGACTTGCCATTAAAGAAAAACACCCGAGGACGATATAGGGACAATAATAACTTGAACATGGTTGGGAATACATAGTTATGTTGATAATTTAACTTGGGACTGTTTATCAACAAGTGTGATAAAGGGACAATCACAATAGAGACATAAACAAACAAACAAACAAACAAACAATTATACCATACAAGACAAAAAAGTTTAGGCAAAGAGAATTGACATAGTTTCCAGACATATGAGTGGCACTAAAAGAGCCTTTGGTTTTCTTCTAAATTCTCCCCTCCCTTCTTCTCTACCAGCTTCTCATCTTGTCCAATACATGTTTATTCTTCTTTAACACTGTCTACTTCTTCTCCTTCTCCTCCTCTTTTTACCATTTTCTCATTTTATTCGTCTTTCATTAACTTATCGTTATAAACTTTTATCTGCTCGTTTTGCTCTTGTTCCACTTTTATTAGATCTCTTAGCATTTCTTTAATGTTCCTTACGTTATTGATTTCTTGACTCTCCAGGTACCGTAAATCCATGTACCACCTTTATTTTCATCTTTTCCAACATACCACGATTGCCTACCACCCCTCGCAACTTTTGCATTTTATCTATTTGGTTAGTCGAAATAGTTGACTATTCAACAATGAATGGTCCGATTGACGAACGCTACCATTTATATACCTCAACCACGGACATAAAGGAAAACATCTCCTCACACCAACTACACATATCACATACCAAGAAACCGAAACAATCATTAGCCTTGACGTAAAATAAACTATTTACATATGTTTTACAATCCAAAACACCAATGCTAACTATATATATTATACTCCATACCAACACACAGAGATAAAGGTAAGGTTTTATCAAAAATAGAGATACACAAGCCTTCATCTACATCAATAAAAATTGCCAAACACACACACACACAAACACACACATAACCAGCAAAGGGACTAACTGTTTATAGTCACACTATTCCACTTTCACACTAAACAAACACTCATTAGTGTAAGGACAACGGTTTTGTTAAGAGAAAAAGGACAACATACGTACACACATTATCAAAAAACACTAATATTGTTTGACAACTTGATCAGTCACTCTTTTCTAGAGATTTTGACAACTTGATCAGTCACTCTTTTCTAGAGATCTGGTTATACCTGCTGTCCTTTAAGCTGCTGATACACCTGGTCAATGCCTGCACACCCCAGGTCGGGCTCCACACACAATAAATGCTCCAATTATTTTTTCAATCCAATTTGAAAGTGGGAAGCGCAGAGGGGCTTGAGTAGCTTCAGAATTCCAGTCTTCAGTCTGAGAAATTCTAAAGACGTGGGAATCGGCCAACACACTCGTCTTTTAATGTCCTATTTTCAAGGAGGATATGGACCTGGAAGGAGACACCAAACACCAGTAGGAATGTACATGAAAACGCCCAAAAATAAAACTGTCAAATTAAACATAGTTGCTTGTATATTGGGTAATTAAGATTACCAATTTTGTCTTAGCCACAATTGCATTTAGAGTTACAAAGTTAGTTTAAAAGTTGTCCTATCTTAAATATTATTTTAAAGGTACATAGTGTACATATTTTGTACATAAACCAATAGAAAATGTCTGAGAAACCGTTTAAAAAGTTTGATTGCCAAGTTAGGATTGTGGTTTTAATTTAGAACGCTGGGCAAAGGATCGTATTAGGTTATCAAATAGTATAATCGAATCACAAGTTCAAGTCAATCAGTCAGTCTGGCCTTCATTCCCTAAGTTGTTGACTAACACAGCAGAGATCAGTACAAAAACCAATGAGGATAGTCAGTGATGGACTCGTTATTCCCATGTGTACGCACTCATGGGATGAGGACTAAACCTACAAATCGCTACAGATGGAGTCTTCGTGCTTATGCAAAGCATACTACGCTATTGCTGATATGGGAAGACGATAGCAGAAATAACTGGAGATGTGCTAATACAAGCAGGATATATGTCCTCAAGACGCCCCACACAAATGAGACGAAATAAGGCACCACAAAGGGGGCAAACTTCACACTTGCTAACTACAACCATACAACTACAGATGTATCCCAGTGTCAGCAATACAATGACTCCCGCCCACGGAACGACAGCAAGTACAACCATTAAATTACCTTCAACTATTCCATCAGTTACAGAAAGAGCAACCAAAATTTAAACCTAAAATGGTAAAGAGGTTAAAGAGATAGGCATGGAACGTAACACATATCCTCAACTGATGAAACGGGGTCAATGGTGATAGTGTACACACAGAAACGGGAGAAAATTCCTTCAACAATATTAGTACCACAGGAAATAAAACACCTTCAACAAACCTAGAAAGACGATTGATAGCAACCGCATTGCATCACATTCCTATCTACTTTTACGCATTCTATTTTAGTCTGCCTTGTTGAATGGGCCTGATGGTTTGGGATATTAACCACCTTACATTTCATTAATTTGGGATCACATCTTTCTTAATAATACTTGTTTGTATAGAATCTTAATTATTTTTTAATCTTTTCTTATTATTATGATTATGTAAGTCATCTACATGGGGCAGTGGGGTCCACAATTCACTTTAAGCTATTGATTGGTAAGTATTAAGCAAGGCTTTCTACTAGAAGGATTTTTCCTGTCTTGATCCTATCGATTATCTTCAGGTCATTCATATTATTTAATTTCTGGATGGAGATATTTATATATACTTATATTTTAATACGGTATAACGTTCTTCCTTTTGTGCTTTTGTTCCACTTGGTTTGCCATTTTCATAAATTTTCCTCCCGATTTGGTTCTATATTTCCTGTATGCTATAGCTGATTTCTCTGCTTTATTGTTCTTGTAATTTTAACTTTACTTCCTTGTCAGCTCTTTCGTTCCTTGGTATGTCTATGTCGGATGGAATCTACGTGAATTCCACTGACTGTTGACTTTGATTTAGTGTTTTAAGTAGTATATTGGTTTCGTTTAGGAAATTAAAATATTTTGAATATTTTCCCAGTTATCCATTTGAAGGTTTCGATAATTGCTCAAACTTTGAAAGTGCATATTGAACAGGTTTGGTAATTTATTTCCTACTACTTCGTTTGTTCCTTGTACATAGACTGTTCCTGCTGTTTATTTCAGTCGATTTGGACCCATCTGTGTAATATTTTCGTATCATCTTTATGTTTGCTCTCTATTGCGTTATGTATTTACGACTTCATTTTCCTTACTTCTAGAGCTTTGTTCCCGAAGGTTAGAGCCTCAAGATTGATTATTGGAGTCTTACATATCCATTGGATTTGGTCAATGTAACCAATTCCTTCTGCTTGGACTCTAGCTTGTTCCAGTTCTTTTGTTAGTTCATGTATTTTCCTCCTTCATTGGTGTAGTGGTACATTGCCTATTTCAATAATTGTCATAGCTGGATGTGCTTTTCCTCGGTTAGATATTTTCGTTCTGTACCTTAATATGACTTCTTCTCTACGTAAGTGTAGCGGAAGCTCTCCTGAAATGATTTGCATTTCTTCTAGTGAGGTATTATTAAGAGGTTTAACAATAATAGTTTAATACAAAGGCGATGGGTGACATTTACTCGCGGCTCTGGGTTCGAAACTCTGTAGAGTATGAATTTAATTTCTCTAACCTGTATGGTAGTATTGTTTGTATTAAACTAAAATTTCTGCCCACTATTATAAAGATTCTACTACGGAATCCAGTGATAGCACAGTCTGTTCTGTCTGGTATATATATATATATATATATATATATATATATATATATATATATATATATATATATATATATATATATATATATATATATATATATATATATATATATATATATATATATATAATTCTTTGTAATGCAAAAATCCTATATACATTGATTTCTTTCAGTGCCATCATTTTTTGGTGATGCGTGCATAGTTCTGACGGTATATGGGCTGGTGCGAGCAGGCAAGGCGATGGGTGCCATTTATTCGCGGACCTGGGTTCGAAACTCCGTACAGTATGAATTTAATTTCTCTATCCTGTATGATAGTATTGTTTGTATTAAACTATTATTTCTGCGCACTATTATCAAGATTCTACACTACAGAATCTAGGGATATCAGAGTCCGTTTTGCCTGTTATATATATATATATATATATATATATATATATATATATATATATATATATATATATATATATATATATATATATCTATATATATATATATATATATATATATACCAGGGTTTGGGGGATGAACTTCATATCAGCGGTTATATGGATTCTTGTAAACATAAGATAGTAGGCTTATCTTTATCCTGAGTTATTTTAATTATTAATTCGGTCCATGTGTAATAAGTTCACTATAATTGCACTGCCAAATAATATATATGGCCAAACTGGCTCAAGCATAATCATGATTGAAAACATCCCTGCGATTTTTGGTAGGAACACTATATGAATTATAATATTCCTACCAAACAAAAACGTAGAGGAATAGAGAGTAGTGAAAGAGCATATATATTTATTAACTAATATTTTTTTTAAACAAACAACAGACACCCACTTTCAAACTATATTTGCGTTCAACCAACAAACAACTATAAACTAAATAATCAATACAATAATATCAAAAACTCTTTTCTAACATGAACTTATTTACATAGTTGACAACGTTGTGAAGTCATGTTTGACTTCCACTGATTGAGGTCATGGGCCATTGATGCACACTACATTTCCTAGCTAAAGACAACATATATCAGTAATGGCCACAAAACCATCTACCTACATTATTATCGTTTCTAGAAGAGTCACTATCAAGATAAGTAACTATGTAACTTCTTCCGACAGATGTTTAGCAAAACAGGAAATTAAATGTTCTTGTTCTTGCCATATGGACATCATCGTGTTCTCTTCGTCTTTGTCTTTTTCATTAGGTGGTTCTACTTCCAAGAAATCATCGGTCCCCATCTTCAAAGAGACTCCACCGTTTAAAGATTCTTATATAGCTTCTAATAGTCTAGAGTCACGTCTCTCAAACTGTTGATTTCTATAGTATTATTAAATTCTGCAAACAAGGTGACGTTTGCAGTCTCTGTTGACCTTCAAACTGAAGTTCCACTCCAAGTTGACCGGATTTTTTATAGGGTAGAAATCTCCCTCGTCACTGCTCTCTGTGCAGTAGTGAAATCGAAAGCCCATATATTATAAACTCTTTCGTAACCGTCCTAACAAATACCGTGGCTGTTGTTTTATCCTAAACTGTCTATTGGTTTGTTTAGGACAAGTACGACCTCAAGTAATTCTCTGCTAAAAGTTTGGTCCAAAATGTCTGGTACCCATAAAAAGTCTTGCCGTCTCGACTGACGTCAGTTTTGGACACGCGGAATTGATGAAACTCGAAAGGATATTCATTGTAGGCTACGTTGATTAAACGCTTGGGTAACTGTCATTGGAAGACATCCAGAGGAATCGTAAAGGTTTTCACTTTCACGCGTCGTATCGGATATTTGGCAGTCGTTCTACTCAAAGTGTGATTGATGTCGTTTTACAATTTAGGCAGCACTTGCACGCGACGTTCGTATAGTCGAGCTTCTAAGATGATAATTTTCCAAGTGGCATTAGTTGCAGCTTCGGGAAAGCAATACAGCTTCAATTCAATCTTAGGCGGACATCCAGTCCGATCAGCAAATGCTTGTCTTGCAACCACATGTCTAAATGCAGGTTCTAAATTATAGCAATTTTGCTTTGACGGTCTTTAAACCCCACCTGTAGAACTTGACCGACGTGTCAGGCTTCCATACCAGACAAGCATCTTGATGAGTGGTCTTGGCTTCTTTTTCGTGCGTCAAGAGATTTTCTAGAAATGCACGATAAGTGTCAGTATCCATGGTACTGCTGATCAGTATAAATTCACTGAGATTAAAAATCAATGCATAAAGTTATTAATAGAGTCTACTGCTTCATCGGGGTCAAAATTGGCACCATTCGCAACGGAAACTTTCATTTTCAAGTACAAACAACAGCTATTCAGATCGATGTAATCGTCGGGCTATCATTTGATTTTAGATTAAATGTGGGCTTTTCCTGAGTCCTTTACAGAGGAAACGGGATAAAATTCTACCCAATGAGATTCTTGCAACATCATAGTGAGTGGCATGGAAAACAAACCCTGTTCTGACTTGGAACATACGCAAGACTCTCGGTGCATCATATTTTCTTCTGTTTCATAATAACCAAAAGAGTATAATTCGCTGACGGTTCTTCTTCTTTTAGTCTTTCGGGCAACGTGTGTATGAACTCCTCAGGAGAGATGTTGTTTCTTTCTACCTTGTCCATACTGTTGTGTGAGGGAAAAGGGAATACCTGGCTTGACTTCATTCAGTGCATTTATTGGAGTTTTCAGTTTGAAGCAACACGTGTTTGTCTGCAGTCAAAAGGACTTCTTTGGAATTTTGTTTGTGGAAGATCGCATTTTGTAGAAATTCTTTTTCCTGCGTCAAAGCGGCATTTTTAAATTGATGCAATCCTCGTGTCACCATCGATTTCAATACAGGTGCCATCGAACGAAACATCGATTCAGCATATTTCCTAAACCATGGCGTCATTGTCGAGCGGCTCCTCAATTCAATCGATACATGACTTACAAGTCGCTAGGAAACCTTTCCGAAAATGGAGTTTCGTTGTAATTTTCCATTTTGAGAATGTAATCTTTTGTCCCAGATCTCCTTTTATACCAATGTTGACAGAGACAAAATACTACTTTCTAACTGTAAACAGTAAAAATGTGTATATTCTCGATGAACGTGAAAAGTGTTTCCACCTTCCTCGTCATTAATTCTGGCAGAATCCACTTTGAAACGAATGACTCTCAGTATCGGTGCGGCTGTGTTCTGATTGAAATGTTCAGGTATATTTGTGTCTCCACCGACATTTCAAACAAATTACAATTAAAACTGATGAGGTATCCTTAAATTTTATTTTCGATAGTGACACTTCGTTTCGCTTTGTCTAGGGTTTTGCTAAACAGTTCCTTGGACCTGGAAGAAATTGTATGAACCAAATATTGACCGTTAAAGTAATACCCTGCCGGAATGTTCACATTATAGATGGTGAATAATGGTTTCCGCATCGGTTTTTTGATACCTGAAAATCCGATTTGATTCATGAATTGTTGCACGTTTTCGCTTAAGATTGCAACGTCGAAATTGTTTTGATTTTCAGCGATATTTCTTTTTTGTGTGGGATGAATAAGTTTGGCCAAAGATACTTCCTGATTCGCTTCACGATCCAATTTGATGGCCTGGGGTAATTCGGCCGTGAAAAAGCGCAAGGTATTGTGGGGAAACACATCCGGAAACTGTGATTGGTTAGAGCTAATCAAAATTGGTTATTCATACTTTTAGAGTTCTGCTTTCAAAGGGTCACTCCAGGTCAAAGGAGAGTTGAAAAGAGGGTTGTTGCTCAGGTGACTGTTGGGAAGGTCACTGACATTGGATAAAACCTCCGTTGTTACAGTTAGATTATTTCAGGGAAGGATTAGATAGAAGGTAACCGATACCACTGCTCTGTAAAAGGTCGCAAATTGTTCGTATCCTAGTTGCAAACTCAAATTGATCATGGCTGCACTGATAACACAATACACCAAGAACTCAGAGAAGGGCTTGGTGGTCATTTCCTTTTATACTCAATGACTTGCGAAGAGTCTATCCAAGAATTAAGACTGGGTGAGTATCCTTTCCAACGTACGTTGATTTTTTTTTGACAATTCGTTGGACTCTTTTATGGGTTCTTTGATCGAGAATGCTTTCCATGTCGTTCACCTCGTCGTCTTATTAGGTCAGTCGTTGAAACTCGGGCAAGTTTAAGGTACCTTTCAACACTTCTCTGTTATGTCTTGCAATTTATAGACGGCAGGATGACGGCCACGCACTCGTCCAGTGACACGAAAAAGTTATATGGTTCGTTGGGTCAATAACCTTTGTCTAAAGTGATTTTGGTTTGCCAATTCGTCCTAAATCTCTCGTCGTCAAAACGCCACCTTTTTGGAGGACAGCACCAGTCGGAGGCGTATAAATGAGTCTCTTCGTAGTCTGGAGTCACTTCTTGGGGGTCTATCTGATGTTCCATGGTAAGATTGTACGTTTTGATCACGTGTGGTAAGACGACGATGTACTTGAGAGTTTGTTAATGCGTACAATATTTTCACATGCGTTCTTTCAAAATGCGCTGTGTTCCACTATGCTGGCTTGGGTTTTGGGATTCTGGGTGGTGAAAAAAGATGAAGGTCTAGTTTCTTCAATTCAGTTTCGAAACCTTGGTTCAGAAATTGTGCATTTGTCTGTTAGCCATTGAAGAGGGTGACGATGAGTCTTTTTAACACCAGGTTTAAGGCATGTACTAACTCTGAGCTCGATTTTGAAGTCAATGCCACGACCCGAGCAAATTAAGAAAAGACTCCGATGACAGAAAACAAATGTTTGTGACCCCGATTGAAGGGGCCCCAAAGAGAGATATATGCTACATCGGTTTGCGGTTGATGATCGACGCCTTCCACTCGTGTGCGACTTCTATAAAATAATTGTCGAATGGGTTTGTGGAATGTTTGTAGCTTGTTGTTGTTGTTCTTACAAATGATGGAATTCTATCTATTCTTTGTAACGCACTAAAATCTGTTTTCGTCTTTCTATCAGATTCTAAAGAGCACGTATGAGATCTTTTGAACAATGACGTTCCTTTCATATTATTGGTCCATTTTATCTTGGAATGGGTGTAACACCTACCATGAGTCCTCCCAGCACTGTTCCCGCTACTCATTTCCCGCTATTCCTTATCATCTGATGGATATTTTTTGGCCAATTGACGAGGAATGTCTCGATGCTAGGTAGTGTTCTTTCTGATTTTGGAAAAAGGTATCTTTTTTCAAGAAATTTATTCAACATTCTCACACGGTATCGATTATGTCTTTCAAAGCTGTTTGAATTAGTTGCTTTCGCATGGTTGAAGAGGGTTTGGACAGAACCGAGAACACATCCCAGTGATTGGTTAAACGAGAGGACAGTCCTTTCCGTTTCTTTCCATTTTGGAGTGAAGAGGAATGGTTTCTTGGGGTTGCCATCTTTTTTCTTTCAGAAACAAAATATACATCGATGACTGTCACACGTCCTTTTATCTTATTGTTTGGATGCATCTTTTAGAGAAGTTCCTTGAGATAGTGGTTTCCATGGTTTCCATCTTTTTATGAAATTGGGAAAGACCTGTGTCAAGTCAGGTTTGGTTGACATCACTAACAACATTGACGTGCAAGAACCTGAGGCTACTGGTGACACGGTCACCGTCGCTGGTCGTGGCTTGGGGATGAAAGGTTACATTCGGTCAAAAATGCCTCTCTTGCGGGTAGAAGCTGCCTTTTTGGGTCTTTTCTTGGGACTTTTCTTTCTCTGAAGCTGTGACCTGGTCTTTACATTACCACTACTCTTTTTCTTCTTGACACGTTTGGATGGTGAATGACATTTTCTTATGGTTCACTGCTGGGACCGCTAGAGAACCGCTGCCTCCAGGCTTCAAATTGATTTGCCTTTTGGTTTCTGAGCCTATTCGGGGATCTCCAGTTCCGTCAAGGGTACATTGTATTTCTCAGAAAGGTGTTTGGTCTGATGAAGGATGAGAATGATGACACGGAAGTATTTATTTGCTGTAAACCATCGTAAGACTTCTCTGATACTGGCTTCTAAGACACATGTGTGGATTTTTTTCGCGACTGATGCCGTACAAGCTCAAATCAATTTGACTGGAAGATGAGACTGAAGGGATGTCATGCTGACGATATGTGAAACAGTGCAGAAGTGTTCGAGGTATTTGTAGTTTTTATTTTGTCATATTGATATGGACTTGTAGATACAGGTCCCCTTCTTAGCAAACGTTGTGCAACAGATTGGTACGAAATCGAAAATAATCACGGGTGGTGGGTTTTAACTCTACGAGTAAATAGGCGTGAGGGGTTTGACCGGCATCGTCGTACACATTAGTCAGCCAAGGAGTTCGTAAGTGTATAGCTGGCACATGCATATGCGATTTATCTCTCAGACTTTCAAACAAGACCACGTAATGAGCATTCAGACTGATAGTAAGATGACCTTTACTTTGTAGGAACAAATTTTGGATGATGCAAATGACAATGGCATATCGATGATGTCTTTTGTACGAAAACCACAGTTTAATTTCTTCTTCGTCTTCTCCATGCATGTCCTCGAAGAAGACCAGATGTGTTTGACTGGGGTCAGAAACGATTCCGTTCTCTTCGTGAGCAATGCTTTCTACAAATAGGATGGAATCTTCTAGACTTTCTTGCAAGAGACTGTTCATTGATTGGTCTTCTTTGTAATACTAACTGATGATGTGCACGATCAATCAAATAACTTTTATGTTCGATCAAACGTTTGACAAATTCGGATTGCCTGAGCAGCTGGGTACAAGCATTTAACATATTAAATAGATGGCGAAGATACAAGACTCACACCTGGCACCATCTAAGTTGTCGTTGACTTTGAAATTGGAGGAAGAGGTACTAGAGACAGCGTGTGTAGTCATAGCGCATGTGTTGACACTTTTGAAACGAATACAGACAAGATAAGAGTTTTTATACTTTATTCAGGACACGTTTATTCAAAAATTTAAAAGTGGATCTGAAATTCAAAAATACGTAGGAGCGAAATAGTTAAGTACATCGATAAAATACACATAGAACGTTTGAAGTGAATATAAACAAGTCACCGTACAACATTGGTTTTTATATCCTCTTTTGTCGGAGGTAATAGATGTAATATTTCCATAGAGCTAATTATACTCCATTTGTGAATCGAAAACGTTTAGTCACTACTTCACACATCACACAGCGAGCATAATTTTCCTCTACAGCCAATATTCCTTTTTGTTAAAGATTTGTTTTATTCTCTTAGTCTTTCTCTGGAATTATTTGTAGAATGGACAAATTGAAAGAATAATAAACACCCAAATTAGTCTGGTCCTCTGGTAGTTTATCAATATCTGACCATTGAAAATCTTTCAAATGAATCAGTCCTCCTATATCATTCGGGTGTCAATAATGTCAATAAAATCTTCTAACTTCGGTCTAAATCGGAATACGTCGGAGAACGAAGCCTTGATCCAGAGAAATCTGATGCGTTTGTTTAGGTTTTCACTTTCCTCTGGTGAATTTCTCGACACAAATGTTCTATAATCATAAATTGAGATTATGATCTGGCAAGTCCCAACCAAACATCCTTGTAGATCTCTTTCAATTCGTTTGGTAATCTTTGAACTTGACTTTCCAAATGTTGCGTAAATACTTGTCCCTGTGCTGTTTACCCGTTTTACTACTAGCCAAGCTGAATTCTTAAGCAAGATGGTATGATACTTACTGTAGACACTTCAATTATTGAGCTCCCACTAAAGGTAGGGGAAACCGCTCTGGTGGCCTAGTGTTTAGAATGTCCGCCTTAGATGCGGAAGGTCGTGGGTTCTATCCCCGGTCGAATTATGCCAAATACTTACAAAAATAGTACTAACACCTGCCTGGCTTGGCGCACAACATTAAGAGGTTAGTGTTAGGACTGATCGGCCTGGTGTCAGGATAATGTGACTGGGTGGGACATCATGCAGTATTTCTGCGGCATGATGCTCCAGTGCTAAACATCACTATAAACTGCCACACTGCAGACATCGTAGCGATATGACTGAAACATTGTTAAAGTGACTTTAAAAATCATAAACACCACCACCACCTAAAGGTAGCAAGAAGACAATTGAGTATGTCCTTGGTAAGCCGAATCTTTCTGCTCCCACTCGTGAAGTGACACACCGCAACTGAAGCACTTGACTTTTTCACTTTCGCCCAAGTAGACGACAAATCCATCTCTGGTTAATTCTTCGGGGTCATTAGGCCACCTTCCTTCAACGTTTGAATAATCTTTAAAAGTTTCAGTTTCCAGACTCATGCAAGGAATTTTTTTATTTCACAGGCTGATTCGGTTGAGGCAGTGGTGATACTTGCTAAGGCATATATGACATCTGTAGGGAGGTAGTAGCACTGTAGTATGAGGTTGAAGATGAAAACCAGTAAAGAAATAAGGTATACTGTAACGATTGGCATCGCTTTTGCATTCATCAGTTTCGACGCGTTTAAGTTTCCATGGTAAGTGTAGTGGTAGTGATAACGAAGTTCTCATGATGTGCTGAATCGCTGAGGTCACAGCTTACCGCATCCCATCAATCTCAAGCCATAGCATCGCACTAGACTTGAGAATTACAGTTTTGAATTGTTTCCAACTGAAATATTTCATGTTTTAGCTTGGTTCATCTATCTCGTAATGAAATATAGGTTTTGGACGTTTTCTCTTTTATATGCTTACCAATTTCTGTACGGTTAAGTAAAGTGGTTGGGAAGTCGCACTTGCTTTTGGTACACGATTTGATACAGTTTCCCAAATGTAGATTGACGATTTGATGTGTGGATATACGTGCGATTTTGTGTATCTATCTATCTATCTATCTATCTATCTATCTATCTATCTATCTATCTATCTATCTATCTATCTATCTATCTATCTATCTATTTATCTATCTATCTATCTATCTATCTATCTATTTATCTATCTATCTATCTGTCTATCTATCTATCTATCTGTCTATCTATCTATCTATCTATCTATCTATCTATCTATCTATCTATCTGTCTATCTATCTGTCTATCTATCTGTCTATCTATCTATCTATCTATCTATCTATCTATCTATCTATCTATCTATCTATCTATCTATCTATCTATCTATCTATCTATCTGTCTATCTATCTATCTATCTGTCTATCTATCTATCTATCTATCTATCTATCTATCTATCTATCTATCTATCTATCTATCTATCTATCTATCTATCTATCTATCTATCTATCTATCTATCTATCTATCTATCTGTCTATCTATCTATCTGTCTATCTATCTATCTATCTGTCTATCTATCTATCTATCTATCTATCTATCTATCTATCTGTCTATCTATCTATCTGTCTATCTATCTATCTATCTATCTATCTATCTATCTATCTATCTGTCTATCTATCTATCTGTCTATCTATCTATCTATCTGTCTATCTATCTATCTATCTATCTATCTATCTATCTATCTATCTATCTATCTATCTATCTATCTATCTATCTGTCTATCTATCTATCTGTCTATCTATCTATCTATCTATCTGTCTATCTATCTATCTATCTATCTATCTATCTATCTATCTATCTATCTATCTATCTATCTATCTATCTATTTATCTATCTATCTATCTATCTATCTGTCTATCTATCTGTCTATCTATCTATCTATCTATCTATCTATCTATCTATCTATCTATCTATCTATCTATCTATCTATCTATCTATCTATCTATCTATCTATCTATCTATCTCTTACGCACACGCACAGGAACATTAAATATGACAATTAACATTTTCCCGTATTGACATCTGCACTTTCTTCATAGGTCGGTAGACTCGTCTTTACATCCATTAGAAATGCATTAGCTCAGTGACACGAGCTATAAAGAGATTCGATATAAATGTTGGTTTGTTTCACGGGTCATTTCTATGACGAGCGAGCTATACACGTGACCCCAAACGATGAAAATATCCCACATTTAAATATTTATTTGCTTCAGGTGTCAGTTTAGTGATACCAGATCCATATACACACATCCATTAGAAAAACAACGGAAAAATTCTCATGTTCATAACATAAACGAATAGAAACGGATTAATTTAGCACAAATCCTAGCTTCGAAGTATTACTATGCTTTACGTGTCAACTAAGGGGTGATCGAGAGAGATAATTGAGTAACCACTGTTTAAAAAACACATATTCTGATATAAATATGTATTTATTTGACGGGTCAGTTAACTGACAAGCGAGCTATTACGTACATGACTCCAAGATATACACTCAGTCTCGTATAAATGTGTTTTTCACCAGTCAACTATGGTCGAATGAGCTATGTACAAATCTGACCCCAAGATGGGAAATAATTTTTATAGAAGTTCAAAATGGGTTTTATTTGGTATTAAAGCTTTAAGTCATGCATGAGCTGGCATTGTGTATAGAAAGTAGGCATTAAATGTTTTAAGGTACAAACCATTATAGGGCAAAACGGTGCTCACCTTGCTATCAAGGGTCACCGGGTAGTCGAGTGGTAAAAAGTTTTCGAGTTTACAGACGAGTGACGTATTACCTCTGACCGCGTGTATTCGAATATCGAACTCAACCAAATTTGGGGCATATGATGAAGTTTGCTAGTAGCTTATCATAGTTCAACCAAATATCTTGAGTGTTATATCAAACCTAAACTAATTTCTACCTTTCTGCCAACAAATATTCGGAACTTTCGCATGACGTAAAACATGACGTAACCAATGCATTATGAAAGACAATCATTATAACGTAGTATGTTGGTAATTATATAAAGAGACACACCTGCAACAGTTTGTACACATACACACATACATAGTGCATCATGCATACGACTAGCTCTACTCACATGCATACATATTACCATAACTACAAGGATATATATATATATATATATATATATATATATATATATATATATATATATATATATATATATATATATATATATATATATAAGGACACGTTTTCGTCAATTATTTAGATCCAATCAAATCAATCGACATTTAATACAAATGTCAATTCATTTCTTACCAAATTCTGAATACAGGAAAGGAATTGGTGTGCTCGCTTTACGCTTCGGTATATAATAGGAATTGAAGGCAAATATTTTCGATATGCTTGTCAATTTCAAATTTCAAAACTGCCCATCAATAGGGCAAATATTTAATATGATGTGATGGAACAGCTGTAACTTTAAATCGATTGGAATGC